>VZQC01001310.1:2934285-2951849 GCA_009823505.1 Rhizomys pruinosus | reverse complement strand
GGTTTCTACTTCTGCAGTTATGCTTTTATTGATTTCTCTTTCTAGGTGCCTGGGGTTGGTTGCTCCTTTCTTCTGTTCTTTGAATTGCTTCAAGTATTCTCTGAAGGGTTGGTTTTCCAGACATGTATTCTTTCAACTTGTTTATGTCATGGAAGGTTTTTCTCTCTCCTTCAATTATAATCGACATTTTTGCTGGGTGTAGTAACCTGGGTTGGCATCTATTGTCCTTTAACACTGGGAGTGCTTTGCTCCAGCTTCTTCTTGCTTTCATAGTTTGCATTTAGAAGTCAGTTGTAATTCTGATAGGTTTCCCCTTATAGGTCACTTGTTGTTTTTCTCTTGTGGCTTTAAGGATTTTATCTTTGTTTTGGGTGTCTAGCATTTTAACTATGATGTGGTATGGAGAGTTTCTTTTCTGATCTTGTCTGTTTGGAGTTCTATGTGCTTCTTGTATTTGTATTGATTTGTCTTTTTTTAGTTTGGGGAAGTTTTCATCTATTATTCTGTTGAAGATCTATCAATACCATTCTCTTGGGATTCTTCCCCTTCCTCTATTCCTATGATGCAGAGGTTTGATCTTTACATAGTGTCCCACAGTTCCTGGTTGTTCCACTTTTGTGTATTTTTAAATTTTTCATAATCTTTCCTTGAGGTTTTTAGTTGTTCTGTTTTATCTTCCAGGTCTGATATTCTTTGTTCTGCTTCCTCCATTCTGCTTCTGAGGCTTTTTCCATTCCTTTCGTCTTGATTGGATGAGTGTTTGATTTCCATTTTCATTTCCTCTTCTGATTTCTTTAGTACTTCTACTTCTTTTTGGAGCTTCTCAATCTCTTCCTGCAGCTCTTTGCTTGGCTGGTTGGTTTGCTTATCTTTTTCAGCATGGGATCTTTTCAGTGTTTCTACTTCCTTCCGGAGTTTGTCATTCTCTCTCTCTAGGTCCTTCTTGAGTTCTTCATTCTCTTTTCTTAATTCTTTGATTTTCTCTTTATAATCTTTTAGTTCTTTAAGTATGTTCACAATTGTGTTTCTAATATCTGTGTCCTGGGTCATCCCCAGGTGGATGCCACTGTAGGATCTTCCATACTGTTGGTTGCGCTTGGTGCAGGATTATCCTGCCTCTTTCCCCTGTTGTCTCTTTTTTGTGTTCCTGGCATATGGGCTTCTCCTTGCCTGTATTCCAGTGTGGGTCCCAAATGCCTCTTCACTGTGTTGAAGGCTTGCTTTGCTTGCCTCCTTCAGATGCCTTTGTAATCCCAGTTGGGGGGGGGTGCTCTTTAGCCCACGCCCTGGTACCTGCACTTCATCTGGTCTTGGGAGATCTCAGATCTCAAGACTCACACAACCCTACTTTTTATACCAGCTGGCAGGATAACTCTGCCCCCACAGCCACAAAAGCCAATTAAGCCAAAGACAACTGGATTAACTATATTAAGTCAATCAACAATCAGCCTTGCTGAAGCACCCAGCTCCTACCTACTTTCCTGCACTTCAGCTAGTCTTGGGAGATCTCAGATCCTGTAGTATAGTTTCAAGTCTGGTATAGAGATCCCCCTGTATTGCCCTTTTTGCTCAGGGTTGCTTTAGCTATTCTGGGTCTTTTGTTTTTCCAAATGAAATTAAGGACTTTTTTTTCCAAGCCTGTGAAAAAAACTCTTGGGCATTTTAATTGGGATTGCATTAAATCTGTACAAGTGTTTGGGTAGAATGGACATTTTTCATATATTAATTTTTCCAATCCGTGAGCATGGGAGATTTGTCCATCTTCTAATGTCTTCTTCAATTTCCTTCTTCAGGGGTTTAAAACTTTTTGTTGTAGAGATCTTCGGTGTCTTTGGTTAGGTTTGTTCCTAGGTATTTTATTATTTTTGAAGATATTGTGAGTGGGAAGGTCTCCTTGTATTCCTTCTTCAGTTGCTTGTTTTTGGTGTAAAGAAAGGCTACTGATTTTTCTGGGCTAATTTTGTATCCTGTCATTTTACTGAAACTCTTAATCATTTCTAGGAGTTTTCTGGTGGAGTTTTTCACATCCCTCAGGTAAATTATCATATCATCAGCAAATAGGGATAGCTTGCTTTTCTCTTTTCCAGTTAGTACTCCTTTAATTTCCTTTTCTTGCCTTATTGCCCTAGCAAGTGTTTCAAGCACTATATTGAAGAGGAGTGGTGACAGGGGCAGCCTTGTCGAGTTCCTACCTTTAAGAGGAATGCTTCTAACTTTTCTCCATTTAGGATGATGTTGTCTGTGGGTTTCTCGTATATGGTTTTGGTTTCATTGAGGATGTTCCCTTCAGTCCAGTTCCCTCAAGGACTTTAAGCATGAAGGGATGCTCGATTTTGTCAAAGGCTTTTTCTGCATCAATTGAGATGAACATGTGATTTTTGTTTTTCAGTACATTTATGTGTTTTTTTATTTTATTTATTTCTATATGTGTATGAATGTAGTGTCTGCATGCAGGTTTGTACACCCGTGTCGTGCAATGCTGCGGAGGTCAGAAGAGGGCATCGAATTCCCCTGGAACTGGAATTCTCCTGGAATTGGAGTTTCGGACAGTTCTTGGCTGCCATGTGGGTGCTGGGGACTGAACCCGGGTCCTCTGCAAGAGCTGTCAGTGCTCCCAACCGCTAGGCCATCTCTCCAGCCCCCATTTATGTGTTTCATGATATCTACTGATTTTCTTATGTTGAACCATCCCTGCATCTCTGGTATGAATGCGACTTGGTCATGATGGATGATCTTCTTGATGTGGGTCTGTATGCGGTTTGCAAGTATTTTGTTGAGAATTTTTGCATCGGTTTTCATTAATGAGATGGGTCTATAGTTCTCTTTTTGGTTATATCTTTGCCTGGTTTTGGTATTAGAGTGATGCTGGCTTCATAGAAGGTGTTTGGGAAATTTCCTTCTGCTTGCATCCTTCTGAACAGTTTGAGTAATAATGGTTGTAATTCCTCTATAAATGTTTTATGAAATGAAACCATCTGGGCCTGGGCTTTTTTTAGTTGGGAGGTTTCTTATTACATTTTCAAATTCTTCTTATATTCTGGGTCTATTTAAGTTGTCAATCTCTTCTTGGTTAAGCTTTGGTGATTCCCAGGATTTCAGATATTCATCCATTTCTCTTAGGTTTTCAAATTTAGTAGTGTAGTAGGTCTTTGAAGTATTGTTGTATGATTGTCTGGCTCTTTTCATTGTCTGTTGTGATATTTCCCCTTTCATCACAAATTCTATTGATTTGGAGTTGCTCTTTCTTTCTTTTGGTTAACTGGGCTAGAGGTCTGTCTATCTTGCTTATTCTTTCAAAGAACCAACTTTTGGGTTCATTGATTTTTTTGTTTCTATATCATTGATTTCTGCTCTGATTTTTGTTATTTCTTCCTGTCTGTTGAGTTTAGAGTTCATTTGTTGTTGTCTCTTGAGTGTTTTGTAGAATAATTCTAAAGCAACCATGCATATCATGACATCCCAGGACAAACAACAGGATTGCATCTAGGCAAGGATTCTTAGCACCATCTCTCTCAGAGAAAGAAAGGATTCCTCATGAATGTGCCCAATACCACCCACAAAGAAGTCTCCCAGAAAACATGGACCTCAAGTCTGATGGAGCTCTGGGTTAAATGGTCAGTTTACACAAATTATAGGAAGGAGAACACCTTAAATGTTCTGGAGATGCAATCAACAGGAACAAAACTTGGGGAGCCTCTATAGGAAACATGGCATCATTGCTTCAACAACAACAAATTTCAAGGAAACAAAGGTGAAATCTATTTAAGGAGACCTACAAATCTAGTGTGTATCCTAGTTTGAGGAAAGCAACTATAAAAATATTTGTAAGACAATTGGGTACTGATTATTTCATGATATTAAGGAAAATGTCTTAGATGTAATACTTACATTTTGCTTAAATTAAAATAAAGGGTTTCATTTCTTAGGGGCACACATAAGTACCTACCTATGAAATTATATGTGTTCTTGGATTTGAATGGGAATGATCTGTGAGGATTGTAGTTGTCGGTGGAGTGTATAGAGCTTTATATGAAGCCAGAGTGGTTTTGTGTTGAGATCTGTGGGAAGCTGAGTGATATATACATGGGGGGGGGTATCCATTAACGTGTTCTCCCTTCTTTTGGTTATGTTTGAAAGCATTTATAATAAAACAGAAAAGGATTTTCCCCTACCGCACAATCGAAATGCCACTGTCCTCAAATCAAGGGAAGTCCTTTTCTGTCAATCCCACAGAACTTGCTGTGTTCATGAACTGCAGCACTCCTACGTATTTGTGTTTCTCTGCCATCTTATCCTCCTCTCCCTCTTCTTCAGATTTGGGGAAGAGCTTTATCTTTGTGATCACCTCTGGCACCTTGCAAAGTGCTTAGTGGTGGACAGGTGTTCAATAAGCACCTATTGAATTAAGTGGCGAGAGACCATGGAATGCATCAGAAATATCTTCATCAAAACCCACCAGCTGCCAACCAATCACAGAGGAATAGCTTCTGACACTGGCATGATCTTCTTTTCACACATGGAGAAACAGAAGCCTGGGTTACTTAAGTCTCAGGTATGGGTTTCTAATTCTATCCCCTGACATGTATTAAAGGAAGCCATTACTCTGGGAAATCGTAGCAGGCGTAGCCTCCCTGCTAAGGCATTCTGGCTCTGATTGTACTGCAGAGCCTTCAGTGAGGTGTCCACTCACCTTATCCTCTTGGGCTTTTCCGGAACGTTTCTAAGACTTTGAGTAAGATTAGGGATGCTTGTAATTCCTGAGTAGCACCTTAATAAAAAGCCTTAATGCCCCAAGGCTGTAGAGGCAACTGTGACCAGTCAGATTGTCACAGCACTAGGCTAAAATGCTGTGGCAGTTCCTTATCTATAGCTTGCTCTAACTACAGCATTCTGAGAAGTTTTCCCAGGTATCCATGTATTCTGAAAATGCCAACATCATCTCTTCTCACCAAAATTCAGTCATCGGTATTTTTTAAAATTTAACTGCCATCGTTGTTAATGATTTCTCAATGTCATTCTATACGTGTAAGTGAGCTGGGCACTATGCAGTGAAAATAGGCATTTTAAGGAGGAAAAGATCTGAGACTCAGTGAACCAGCAGCTGAGTTAGAAGTTATGATACTTAAAAGCAAACATAAAATGTGGGGAGGCAGGGTAAAAGACATGATACTTATTATTGGGGAAGATCATGGCCCTTAATCTTGGGCCACTGCATTTTAAAAAGAAGCAACTGAAAATGGTGGATGTGGAAAAGCGAGATGACTTCTGACCCTAATGTTACAAGGGCATTTTCTCCTAGAGAAAGTAGAGACCCTATTAAGAAGTCTGTTAAATAAAAGCAGCAAAGCAAAAGGGTACGGAGAGGGGAAATTGGAACTCAGTTTCTAACTATAGCTGGAGCCTCTCCATCAACGCAAAAGATTAAAGAAGAAATAGGCCTCATCAAGAAAGAGTTCAATTAGAAGAAAACTGTGCCCATGATCACAAGCCAGAATAGGCTTTCAAAAGAGGTAATTGAGCCTCTATTGGCTCATATCTTTGAAAATAGAATAATTCCCCATTTCTCAGACATGATCTAAGAACAGGTGCACTCAGGGACATTTGGCTGAACTAGGAGGATTCCAGCTTTATCCTCCATCGCTAAATGCTGTCTTTTGCCGAGAGCTTACATATCACCAAAGTGGCACTCTCAGCTACCCCCTCCCCCCAGTCACACACAGGGAGTTATTTTTATAGGAGCAGGTGTGATTTAGCAGCTACTTGCTGGGTTCACAGATAATGAGTGCAGATCTGAGATGCTGTTCGCTGGTTCTGGCTCTGGCCCTGGGACAGGGAGCTTGGCTCATACAGTCGGGGTCACATCACTGTTCTTCCAATATCAAAACCATGTCACACAAGGCCACTTTTGATTCTCTGAGTGCCACTAAACCCAGGGTTACTCAAGAATTTTGGATTAGAAATTCCCATAAAAATCTGACTCTGACCCTTCTGTTTCTCAGCTACACAAACTGGAGCTCAGGGATTCAGCCCAGACACCGCCACACATTGCAGGCTCCAGCTGCTGCCTTGGTTACCACATCTTCTCCTGTGACCGTAGTCAAGAAACAGGAGAATGGAAGGTCAGCTCTTAGTTGGAGAGAAGTTAAACTCCAACCATAAAGTTTTCAGAGCCACAACATTCTTATTTTTTCACAAATGTGCTGGATTAAAAATTCAAAGAATGAAATGGTCCTGGTGGAGCGAACAGAGTTCTGAATTTGTGGGAAGAAACGTAATTCCTTCCTCGTCCTGTTAGCTTTAATCCTGGTGGCAAGATTCTTGGCACAAACAACTCAAGGGAGGAAGGATTTACTTTGGCTCTGGGTTTCAGAAATTTCGGTCTATGGGAAGCTGGCTCTGTCTTGCTATGGGCCTGAAGCAAAGCTAAAACATGGAGGAAGGGCACGAGCATGGAGTCTAGGAAGAAGGAAGGTGGGGGCAGGCAGGAAGCAGACACAAAAGACATCTTCAGAGGCATGGCCCTAATGACTTCGTTCTTCTAGCCAGGACCCACCTCTTAATATCCAATTGGTTGGGAAATCATCAATGGATTGACTCACTGATGAACTGAGCACCCAGATAATCCAGTCATCTCTCAGTAGTGTCATCATCTGGGTATCAAGCCTTCAGCATGAGTCTTTCAGGGAGACAAATCATACCATAACACTTATCATGGAAATGGACTGAACTGGTAAAGGAGTAGGGTTATAGCCATGACTTACCTGCACGTTAATTCTTTTACTTCACATTCCTATAGAAGGACCCTAGTAAGTGCTGGGCACTGAGATGATTACTGCAATAAACGAAAAGGTAAATAAACCTCTATTTCAGGCACATTTTCGGACATCTTGCTATACAATGTGAGCACACAAACACCTAGAGAATCAGAAAATCAAAGAATCCGGCCTTGTCCCTGGGACCCCTGGGTAAGATCCAGGCAACCAAACACCACCTGTTTTGTACCCCAGATATTACCTCTGTTCTAACACTTTTTTTGTGTTTTTTTTCTTTTTCTTTTTGAGTCCCACCTGGCCTGGGGCTCATTATGTAGACCAGGCTGGCCTTGAACTCTCAGGGATCTGCCTGCCTCTGCCTCCCACTTGCTGGGTCTAAAGACGTGCACCACCACTTTTTACAAAGAATTTATTTTGTTTTTGATTGTGTGCGTGTGTGTGTGTGTGTGTGTGTGTGTGTGTGTGTGTGTGCGTGTAGGTGCAGGTACTCACAAAGGCCAACAGACAGCATCACAGAGCCTGTGGATCTGGAGTTGCAGGTGGTGGTGAGCCCCTGCCCACATTCTGGTGCTGGGAACTGAACTCAGGTCCTCTGCAAGAGGAGCCATGCTCTTAACCGAGGAGCCATGTCTCTGGCCCCTCTAATCACTTCGATTAGTTTCATTTCTCATCAGAATTTCAAGGTCGGAATGAATTGTAGAGATCTAGGGTTTCTACCCTCATTACATGGGAGAGTAAAACGGAGCAGGGCAGCGAAAGGAGCTAAAGGAATGTCCCCAAACAGCCCCATGATGAACGGCTCCAGCCTCTCGGGGCACAGAATAAGCTGAGCTGCTTCTCTCCCAGTCCTACTTGGATCAATGTCAAGAGTCAAGCACCAGGTCAAAGCTGGTTTTTAAACAGAAACCTGCTAAAACTAGATACTGAATTATTCATATTTGGGGTCATAAATAATGTATTGGGTGATAGTATCATATTTATAAATGTATTCATAGTCCTAGGAGTGATTAGTCACTGTTACGTGCTGCCTGGAGGCAAAGGATTAGCTGGTCCTAGTGTCCTTGGCTAGCTTCTGCTCTTGGAGATGGCTCTCCATCTAGGTGTTGAATCCTTCCTGTCTCTGTTCTTCTGATATTAAAAGGCAGGTGTATGCACTAAAGAAGAGTACTGCGGATTCCCTGTGTACTTTCATCCATTAGCTCTTTACTAGATGGCTTATTAAGCACTCCGCAGAGTTGTGCGAGGCCTCCCAGATACAAAGACAGAAGCAACTGTTTGACAGCAAGACTAAATTGTAGTGCTCCCTAGATCCTCTGCCCTCCTTGATCCTCTTTGCTCAGTTGTAGAGAATTTACCTAGGTGGTACTTTAGATTGATTGTTCATAGTGAAAGCGCTCTCTTCAGTGTTTCCTTAGTGCCCATTTCACTGCTATATAAAGAGAAAGATAGTATAGGTGAAGGTCAGGCATTGAATTTCATAAGAGAGTGGCTTGGAAAAGGCAGCTGTTGTGTTTTGGATATGAAACAGCCTCCTAAAGCTCATGTGCTGAAGGTTTGATACCCAATGCTATGTTCAGAGGTGATGGGATCAAGAGGTTTTGATTCCATCCATGAGTCAGTGTGTGTTCTAGTTTGCTTTCAATCGCTGTGACAAAACACTCTGACCACACTAACTTGGGGAGGAAAGGGTTTATTTAGCTTACATCTCCCAAGTCGCAGTTCTTCACTGAGCCCAAAGTAGGGACTCAGGTCAGGAACCTGGAGGTTCAGGCAGGAAAGGAATGCTGCTTTACTGGCTTGCTGTCCTGGCCCATAATCATCCTGCTTTCTTATATAACACACAACAACCTGCCCAGGGGTGTGGCTACACATGGTGGGCTGGGCCCTCCCACACTACTCAACAATCAAGACAATACCCCACAGACGTGGCCACAGGCCAGGCCAATGGAGGAAATTCCCCAAGTGAGGCTCCTCAACCCAGGTGTGTTAAGCTGACACCAAAGATGTCCAGCACAGTGTGTTGTTAGGAGGTGGGTCATAGTTGGAGAAAGTGGCTTAGTAGGGGCACGACTGTGAAGGGTCTTGTCCTTGGATCCTTCTTCTCTCCTCTCTGTTTCCTGGCTGAAATGATGTGAGCAACTTTCTCCATTCTACCTCGCCACAGACCATAACAGCAGAGCTAGAAATCCATGGACTGAAACCATGAGACAAAATAAATCTTTTTTCTGTTAAGTTGTTTTTATCAGATACTTTGTCAGAATGAAGAAAAATTTGAGTAACACAGTAGTCTTTAAGAAAGTATGTTGCCGGGGCTGGAGAGATAGCCTAGCGGTTAAGAGCACCAACTGCTCTTGCAGAGGACCCGGGTTCGATCCCAGCACCCACATGGCGGCTGAGAACCGTCTATAACTCCAATTCCAGGAGAACTCCAGTTCCAGGGGAATCCAACGCCCTCTTCTGACCTCCACGGCATTGCATGACACGGGTGCACAAACCTACATGCAGACAGTACATTCATACACATAAAATAAATAAATAAAATTAAAAAAAAAAGAAAGTATGTTGTCAGGCCTGGTGGCACACTCCTTTAATTCCAGCACGCGGGAGCCAGAGGCAGGCGGATCTCTGTGAGTTCAAAGCCAGCCTGGTCTACAGAGCAAGTTCCAGGCCATCTAGGGCTACAGGGAGACCTTGTCTCAAAAATGTGTCCCCCCAAAAAAAGAGAGAGAGAGAGTATGTTGTCAGCACTCAGGAGGCAGAGGCAGGCAGATCTCTGTGAGTTGGGGGCCAGACTGGTCTACATAATGAGTTCCAGGATAGCTGGGGCTAGAGGGAGACCCTGTCTCAAAAAGACAAAAACAAACAAACAAACAAACAAACAAACAAACAAAAAGAGAGATGTCAAAACTCATTTTCTTCTAGCAGGAAACAACAACAACTAAAACTCTTCCAAGGTAAGATATTAGTAAAGATAACAAAAGTGGTTTAGTTTTGACTTGATCCAAGCCAGGAGATAAGATGTGAGTCACAGGTGATTACTATCTACAAGGAAGAAAGAAAAGAGAAAGATGAAGGAAGGGGTAAGGAGGAAGAGTAGAAAAGGGGAGAAAGAGGAGAGAGAGAGAGAGAGAGAGAGAGAGAGAGAGAGAGAGAGAGAGAGAGAGGGGGGAGAGAGAGAGAGAGAGAGAGAGAGAGAGAGAGAGAGAGAGAGAGAGGCAGAGGCTAGGATCCTTAACTTCTTTATCCACAGATAGCAATCCAGCTCCTTAGACACCAGGCACTTCTCTGAGGCACCCAGAGAATGAAGACAAGGAGGAAATCACATAGGAGAACACTTGAGCGGTGGTCAGAACTTTGTGTAGATCTCTGCAGTGCAGACCAAACAGAGTACAAAGGTTCTTTTGTTTTATTTTTACCTTAGGTGCAAAATTTACTCTTGATTCTCAGTCTTATGTCTAGGGATCTAATGAGGCAGTGGCCTTCTCTGAAAGTAGATTGAGGAGCCCCTAACCTCTCCCCAAGGGCCAGGATGACCCTTAACAATGTGGGGGGAACTGTGGCTTGTTCAACTGCTCATCCTTGCACTTTGCCCATGACTCAGGAGAGAGCAAAGGACAAGAGTTCATTTCTTAGTGACTGATCTTGGGGACAAGAGCACCCACACTAGTTAGTGGGGTCTCTGCTGGGGACAGAATGCCTTCTCCCTACAGGCATACTGCTAAATGATGCCCTAGGCCTAGGTAGGTCTTGCCAGTGAACTGGATAGGGTGCATGTGTGAAGCCTCTATGGCACTAACTCCTAACAGTTGTGTGAAAACAATAACATTATTACATGTCTACAAGGGGGGGAACTGACACGCTGATGCAAATGCTCATTTCTGACAACACTGAGAAAATGAAATGGTTTGGAAGGGAATGGGAAAGCACCCAGAGAGTAATAACTGTTAGACCGTTGAAGAGCTTCAACAATGGATAACTCTGCTGTAATTTCATCAGCCAAAAACCAATTAACCCCTGTGGAGCGATCTAACACTCTATGGCTGGGAAGAGGGAAATGCCTCCAGTGAGTTCCTACACTCCTTCTCACCGGCTAAGCCTTAGCATTGGGTTAACACTCTCTTCAAGGAGAGAAATGTCCAGAGCTTACAATTCCTGTGGCTGCAGAAGAGACAGGTAAAACTCCTTGCAGTCATTTAATACCCACCACGATTTCTCTCTGAGAAGGCCAGGATGGGCAGGGAGTAGGCCGGACTGTCTGATAACATCCAGTTTGGGCTAGACAAGACGAAGATGCCTTCAAGGAAAATCACTCCTTGTAAGTCTCTGCAGCTTAGAGAATCTACATCTGCTCAGGTTGCTCTAGTCCTGCCCTTGAATCAGGAAACCAGTGGGCCAGAAGAGAAGAACACAGAGAGGAGACACAGGAAGGGTAGCAGCAGAAGAAGGACTCAGAGAGGAGACGCAGGAAGGGTAGCAGCAGAAGGACTCAGAGAGGAGACGAGGAGCCAGGCGGCCCTGGGAAGAGGTTGGAGACAGCAGCTGCTCTGTTCTCACATCCCTTGGATCCTGTCACTCTCACAGATACCTACCCCCCTTCCCTCCCTGAGAATCTTCACAGTGACCACCCCCACTGCACCTTTCCTCCAGGCAATGTGAATGAATCTGTTTCTTGAAACCAAAAATGTCTCCGCGAAAGCATGACATAGCAAAGTCAGAAAGAACACTTGCAAGCATCAAGATAAAAGCCCCTGCTCACAAGCATGGAGAAGGAGAGTAGAGAAAAACCACTTTCAGGATAGGTGGCAGGCTAGTATGTGCATCTATCTTTAGACAGAACTTTTCAATCAATCTGTGGTGATGGCTCACTTACAGTCCCTCCAATTCATTAAGTACTGATTTTCTTTCTTTTTGAGATAGGGTCTCTCTATAGCCCCAGCTGGCCTAGAACTCGCTATGTAGACTGGGCTGGCCTTGAACTCACAGAGCTCTGCCGGCCGGCCTCTGCCTCCTGAGTGCTGGGATTAAAGGCATGCACCACCACACCCATCTTAGCACTAATTTTCTAACCATTAAAATGTGGCAATTTCTAATTGCTATAAAAATGTCTGACCACTTTGGGATCTCAATACAGTGTAATCACATATTTATAGAGTAGACCTATTCATAGGACACACTTGTAACATTGATCCAGAAGATTGTCATATTAGAGCAGAGGGGTCTAAGAGTCATCATTACTGGCTGCATGTGGCTATAGAGAAAAAGGCCAAAAATAAAAGCAAAATTCCAATACATGTATGAAAAAAATCAGGCCAAGACTATTTGGAGACAGAACCCTAGTCATCCATGATATCTTAGACATCTGGACCCGTGGCACCTTACAGGAATGGCCAGTCTCCACACACACACACACACACACACCACCACCACCACCACCACCACCCCTTATACCTTATAGTATACAAACAGTATACCTTATAGTATACAGACAAACCTTATAGTATACAATTTTTAATTTAATTTTATTTTTTCCTTAGTTTTTTATTGAGCTTTTGTGCATTTCATACAATATTTCTTAATCAAGTTTATGCCCTTCCCCCCATCCATGCCCCACCCCCCTACTCATGCATTCTGCCTTACACGTTAAGTCCTATCTTGTATCTTTTTCTCAAGTCTTTTTTTTTTTTTTTTACTTTTTTGATGTAGAAGTTTACTGTTTGGGTAAGTTCTTTGAGCAAGTCTTTTTGCTGATTCTAAGATGGAGCTGGTGAGAAGCTGAGATGGAGCTGGTGAGAAGCTGAGATGGAGCTGGTGATCCCAGAACTTTTTGGAGAAAAAATAATTAAAGGGAACAACAGCAACAAAAAGTATACAGTTTTTTTTAAACTTCTTTTTTCTTTTTTAAATTTTTAAAAATTTATTTATTATTTTTTATGTGTATGAATGTACTGTCTGCATGTAGGTTGGTACACCCATGTTGTGCAATGCCACAGAGGTCAGAAGAAGGCATTGGATTCCCCTGGAACTGGAGTTAAAGACGGTTCTTATCCACCATGTAGGTGCTGGGAATCGAACCCGGGTCCTCTGCAAGAGCAGTTGGAGCTCTTAACCGCTGAGCCATCTCTCTGGACCCAAGTATACAGTTTTTTTTAAATGACTACTAACAAGATATTTACCTGTCTCCCCAGATATGGGTTCCACACAGGAGATCCATGACCATAAGACAAAGCACATCCATCTTCAGCCGCTATGAAGAATTCCCTCCCCTTGCAGCAGCATGATCCCCTCTCTGGGAACTTGCCTGCTGCTTTCTTGCAGTGTATTTCAATAAATTCTCTTTGTCTGTTCCTGTCTTGGTAACTCCTTTTCTTCCTGTATCATTGACTTCCATGTACTGTTTCATAGGCAGGGTTATCTGGCTAGAGTTGGCACAAAGCAGTGGCTCTTTAACTTGGGGTATTCCATCCTGTCCCATTCCAGAAATGCATAGTGCCAGAAGCAACTCTGTTGTGAAACACTGACTTGAAACTTTAACATCAGGAAGGACCCCATCTTAAGCAAGAATCCCATGGACTCTTACCTATATGCTTGGATGTTTTTGCTCAAGATCAATGAGTTTGCTGAGCCCAGGACAAGGCAGACCAAATGGAGTTTGAGGAGTGTTGGGAAGGATGGGAGCCAAGCAGAGCCTGAAGAGGCAGAGAGATAATGTAAACTGACAAACTACAGTGGCTTGTGAGTTGTCATCTCAGAAAGAGCTTCCTACATCCATTTAGTTAGATTTTAAGTTCTCTTTACACATCTAATTTTCAAAGATTCTAAAAAGTAATTATTTCCAATATCAATTGACTTGAAGGAACAATCCACAATTTAGAATAAGCAGCTTAAGGAGGCCTGTCCCATCCCTGTTCAAACAATCTCCCAGAGGCAGCTGACTACATCACGTATCACCGTCCCCCTGGCAGAGAGGTAGAACCCTGGGCGGGGTGGGATGGAAGTGTGAGGGATGAGGAAGCCCTGCCCGCATGGCTGCTCTGTCCTCTAAGAAGAGATGCAAAAGAAACTTGGAGGCGGAGAAACTGGTGTGCCAATGTGGGATGCTGCCTGGGCTGTTGATGTGAGAATATAAGGAAGGGCTCCCCAGGCTTCACCCCTCCCTCCCGCCAATAACCTTTGGAAGGAGTCAGTCACCTTATAGTGGAATCCTTTCCACATGTTTCGTGTTAGCAGACACATACATTCTCAGTGACCTTATGTAGAAACCAGAGCACAGAAAAAACCACGCTGGTCAAAATGATAGAGATCACCTCAGGTAGAATCAGAAAATGGAAATGAGGTAAGGAAACTCAATGCACTTTTTTTTTTTTTTTTTTTTTTTTTTTTTTTTTTTTTTTTTTTTTTTTTTTTTTTTGGTTTTTCGAGACAGCGTCTCCCAGTAGCCCGCTGTCCTGGAACTCACTCTGTGACCAGGCTGGTTTGAACTCACAAAGGATCCGCCTGCCTCTGCCTCCAAGTGTAGGATTAAAGGTGTGCGCCCATGCCTGTTTCATGCACTTTTAACGCGAGTTTTTTCTTTTTTCTTTTTGATTTTTCTTTAGTGCTGGATTGTGGTGACCTACTGAAAGGTAAATGTGGCCATTGTTATAAATAAGCCATTTTAATCCTAGCACTCGGGAGGCAGAGGCAGGTGGATCTTTGTGAGTTCAAGGCCAGCCTGGTCTACAGAGTGAGTTCCAGGACAGCTGGGGCTACAGGGAGACCCTGTCTCGAAAAGACCAAAAACAACAAAAAAAGCCATTTTAAGGTTTCCTTTAAACAGCAATGCAGCAAGGGGTTAGAAGGACATGACTACAGGCAGAAGAATATTTGAAATATCTAATGCTGATCAGAGCAAGGTGCAGATCAATTGGAATGGAGCCGGGGGTGAAACAAGCCTATCAGTTGACTGACAGACTACCAGCCCTGTTTATAACACACAGGAACAACTTAACTATCCTGATAGTTTTTGTGAGTGTTTCTATGACATGAATAAAATCTCTAGTAAACATGTCATGTAGATATTTAAAAACTGGCATATTTGAAATGGAGAACAGTAGTGCAGGTGACATGTATCAGAAACTTTTGCAGATGACACTCCATGTGGATTCAGGGATGTGAATCATAGGTGATAAATGTGAGAAGTTCGAATAAAATGGTGTGAAATGTGAAAATGGGAAGAATCAGTGTTTCTAAATTAAATTACCACCCCATATAATGCATAGCTTTACTATATACATATGTATAACTAAATCATTAAGTTTAGCTATAAGCTGATGCTTTAATATAATAGCTCTGTTACTAAAAGCTCACATGCTCAAGTTGACCAAAATTCTGTGGGATTCTGCTCTATGGCTTCTCCTGGAGACATGTGGGCAAACATCTGTTCACCCCACAGAGGGCAGCACCAATAGAATGAAGCAGTGATTCCATACAAGTCTGGGTTGGTAAACCAACGACTTTATTGGGGTTGCTGACAGGAGTACAGGTGAGAGGTTATGTCCTGGGCCGCAGTAGACTCTTCACTGTAGTTGTTTACAAGTTGAGCAGGGGCTCCAAGGGTAGCATTTGTGAGTTATTACCCATGTTAGGGTGGGCTTTTCAGTGATCGAGCTGCCTATGAGTCATCCATACTCTTGTAAGCAGCCCTGGTAAGTTCCCAGGTTCAATAACTAGACTTGGGTGGAATCCTTTCTTCGGCCTGTCATAATGTCCTCTCTTGGGTAGGACATTTGTTTATGTCTCCCTAGAAAAAGCCATACAACAGACTCTTTTTGGCAGTAGGTTTAGGGTTTTTTTTTTTTNCAATAGAGTTACATTTCTGTTGTATTAACCTTTGTATTTTTCCTTTTTATGTTCTTCATTTGTTTTTATGTTCTCCATTTGATAGAAGTTACCATCTGAAGGAAATACAACTTTTTTCTCTTTTATCAGCAAACATATTACATTTCTATATGGCAGGGGCCCAAGAATACAATATACATATTGTTCTTTTTTATACTGGCTACATTTTATGCTTTTAAGATTCCAGAATTAAAAAATTATTATTATTATTTTGGTGTTTTCGAGACAGGTCTCCTGTAGCCCCAGCTGTCCTGGAACTCACTCTGTAGATCAGGCTGGCCTTGAACTCACAAAGATCCACCTGCCTCTGCCTCCCAAGTGCTAGGATTAAAGGCATGCGCCACCATGCCTGGCCATAGGGGTTTATCTTATATATTGGCACATAATAGAACATCTGTCCAGATACAAAAAAGAACAAGTGCACTTTCTATGAATGTCCAAATCTAAAGCATTAAAAGTTATGGGGAGCTGTAAAAAGTATTGACATTCAAGCAACCCTCTGGATCAAGGAACTTAGAATTTTCTAGTGCCACTGGTATATTGAAAATTCCTTCACTGATTCTAATATGCAACTAGGTTAAGAATCACTAAGTTCTATTGTCCAGTCCTATAGCCACACCCTTGAATGAGGGCAGCATTGGATGCAAGTTAATACATAAGTGTAAGGGCTCTGATGTGTTCAAATCCTGGCTGCTCCATTGACTAGCTGTGTGATCTTGTGAAAGTCACTGTACCCCTCTGTGTCTTGGGTTTCACATTGGGAGGGGATGTCAGGGTTAAAATAGAACATGCTAAGTGGTTATTGGGAAGACCGATATGTTATTCCATTTTAAAAGTCCTTAGAAAAGTACCTGGCATAAAACAGGAGCTCAACTCATCCAGCTCTGTGATTAAAGGGGTGAATATAACGGGGGTGTTTCCCACTGCCAACCTGGCCCTCTATCCACGACATCTGTATACTCTACATTGACATATTTATCGTCTAAAAGGACACTTTAAAAGTAAAGGGGACAATGAACTGGGACCTGGAGTGGGAAGAGACCTGGAGTGAAGCAGGTGGCTGGCCTCAACGTGATGTTCCATTATGTTATTAGTTGTGCCTTCAAGTAGGGAATGGGAAGGGAAAGGCCACAGGGTGTTTGGGGAAAATAGAACCTGCTGAGGCAGCAACACCTCAAGACACGATGGGACATGTTTCCTCAGAGCACTGAAGCCCCATGCCCTGGGATGTCCATCCTCTCCTCAGAGCTGTGGCACCATATTTGGAGAGGTCCCGAAGAACCCCATATGGGTGACCCTTCAAGTGTGTTCTAGACACAGCAGAGCTCCAGGGAAAGGAATGCCCTTCCTGTCTTTACAGGATAGAGAAGGATAGACAGGGAGTGGTTGGGAACATGAACGGCAAAATCAGTGTACTTTGGGCTGGCTCATTCACTAATTATCTATGATTTGGGGCAAAATGCTTAGATAAACATTTTGTACTCATTTTCTTCATCAGCAGAGAGGTTAGTGAGGAGTAAATGAATTGACATGTGGTCAATGATCTATAAATTTTGGCTGTTATTTTTAAAGTTTCGTGCTGTGAGAATTAAAAAAAAATGTGTTTTCCTTTCCTTTAAGATCCCACTAAATCTCAAAAGGAGAGGTCGTTACAGCATCTTGGATCCATCCCAGACCTTTCTTTGTTTTAACACAGAGCTTTTAGAAATATCACATTCCTACTCATGAAGCATAAGCTATTAGATATATACGTATTTAAACATTGCTAGTTACTATGGTAGGTTACTTTGGTATAGACACAGATGTTTGGATGGTGTGTTAATCCCTGGATTACTTTTTTTTTCCCTGAGAGAGATGACAAGGCCTTACTGTGGCATATAAATCTCCTAATCACTAGAAGGTATAAGCTTGTGG
>VZQC01001310.1:2872204-2931407 GCA_009823505.1 Rhizomys pruinosus | reverse complement strand
TTACCAAAGGCCACTAAAGCAATACAGCAAAATATTGGTCTCCCTGAGACAAGCAAGACTCCTCCGTCAATATCAGCTACACCTCAACAGCCTGGAGATACTGTGCAACAGTGGCAGCCAAGTGTCTATATATATCCCAAATCTATTTGGCTATTAGCTCTCTCCTTGGAGGAATAACTCACAGCGGATGCCACAAGCTTATGTCCTCTAGTGGTTAGGAGATGTTATAAGCCACAATAAGAACTTGTCACCCTTTATAGAGAAACCACAGTTTGCGGATTAGCATACCATCCAAGCATCTGTGTCTATGCTCACAGCTTAGCTTGACATAATAATTGGTACTGCTTAAATGCCTGTACATCCAATAGCTTGTGCTTTGTTAGTATGACTAAAAAGGGTATCACTGGGAAAGCTGTCAATCCATGAAGGGAAACAACCTGAACAGACTGGAGTCCAAAATGACAACTCCAAAGAAATTAGACTGTTTTCTTCTCACCCACTTGTACCCCTTTCCCAAAGCCCAGGGAACAAACTGCGTAAGAGGAGGCATGGTAGATTGTAAGGGCTGCGGAGAGATAGGGGTGAATCATGAGACTACAGGAATCTAGTCTGGACTCCTGATTGATCAATATGCCTGTGCATACAAGCTTCTCCAACTGGACTATGGGAACCTTGGGTTGTTCAAAATTTGGACATAGACACTTGCAAAATGCACCAATTACCTAATTGTATGACATACTGAGTAACATCAATGTTATCTGCAAACAACTGTGTCATTATATTGTAGAATCCCTTAAAAAAATAAAAAAATAAATAAAAATAATAAAATATCACATTCCAAAGTATTAGCGTAACATTGGAACAGGTCTCTATCATGGTGAATAGAACAAAGTCATGTGTGGGAACAGGACAAGGATGCACATGCCATCAAACTCAAAAGAATGAACTGTTGAGTGATGGGAGGTCAAAGAGGACAGGCAGGGACAGCATATGGCAGAAAGGCCATGCGAAGGCAACAATGTTCACATTGGCCCTTGGAAGATGATGGGTAAGATTTTATCAAGTGAATTTGGAGGAGGTGGAAAAAGGCTTCTGGACTTTTTAAGCAGAAAGAATAACATGAACAGAAATATAATGGTGGAGAGGTACCAGAGGTTGTCGATGTGATTGATTAGTGTAGTAGGGAAGAGCTGGGGGTGAGGTAGAGCAGTGCTCTCTCACAAAAGACCTTAAATGCCAGGGTGAGCCATTTATATTTATTTTGTCTGCCAGTGGGAAGTCATTGAAGATTTGGGAAAATAATATCTAAGCATAGTGGCACTTGAGGAAGAATAATTATTCTCATAAGGTGGCTTAGAAGAAAAGGAGATAGGAGATGGGAGAAGTTGCCAGAATACTTCAGAAGAGGATTGATGTGGGTTTAAATATGGGTAGTCATGGAAGGACAATAGCAGAATGTAAGGGACATGATAATTGATTGATTGTTAGGGGAAAAAGCAATCAAAGATGAATCCATGGTCACCAGCCCAGGGGACTAGAAGACTGACGGAGTAATAAACTAAAACCAATAAGACAGCTGGTGAAAGTTTAGGGAGATTGGTGAACTAGGGTTTAAGTGTCAGATAGGGCTGTAGGTAATATGGAGCTGGGGACAGGAAATTGAGGCTCGACTCTGTACTTGTCTTCCAGATGCCTTCTTTTCTCCCGTAAGCATCTAATGCTATGCTTAGCGTGTGGTAGGTGTTCAGAAGTTGGGTCAGATTTTGGTTCAAACAACTTTTTCTTCTAGTGAAAGAAACTGGACTTCCTGCCTCTTTACACAGCCTTTTCTAGTTAGGTTTCTTCATCTCTGAGGCCCAAATGGGAACAAGACTCTCTTTCTGACTTGGTCTTATTTTCAGGTAGACAAAGAACTCTGTGATAACAATACATTGGAGTTGAACTTAACATTGCAAATATGACATGGAAGAATTAAATACAAAACAATTATCTAGGGTGACTCTGCAGATACCTCAATTCATTCAAAAGCTCAGCAATTAAAAACTATGACCTGCTGGTGACAGTAGTGACACCATATTAGCAACAAATGTATTTCATGAGTCCATGAATCCCAGCTCTCTGTGCATCGCATGTATAATAAGAGCTCCAGCCTCATGCTAAGGGGGACAAAAAAGTCTGTCTACAGAGGACAGTGCTCAGGAAACTCCAGAAACTATCCATTTTAGTTAAAAAAATACTCAACTTAGTTTTGGGATGATCTTTAATTGAAAACTTGGTATGATATTAAGAACTAGGCCATATATTTGGACTAAAGAGATGGTTCAGCAGTTAAGAGCACATGTTGTTCTTGCAGAGGACCTCTTCCCAGCACCCACATCAGGCAGCCCATAGCCAACTGAACTCTAGCTCCAGGGATCCAATGAACTCTTCTGCTCTCTGCAACACTCCTACACATTCACATAATTAAAAATAAAAACTAATCTTAAAAAAGATCCAGGCGAGATTATATATATATATATATATTGCAATGTATATGGCATGATGTGTGGAACTGGGTACCATTTCTCATCAGAGCTGCAAAGGGCACTCATATTTTTGTTTCCCTTCTCCTTCCCAGCTAACCACTTGACTATGGACCTGTTGTGGACCATATTTTGAGAAATATGACCCCAGAAAACAGAAGAGATTTGCTTATAAATTCCTCCGAAGCCCTGTTTTCTAGGGTCATACCTTGACTAAAAGCACCTTAAGGAAGAGCTTACTTTGGCTTATGGTTCCTGAAGGCTAGATATGCATTATGGCGGGAAAGGCATGGCGGCAGGAAGGGGAAGCTGAGAGATCAAACTCGACTGTACACAAGAAGTTGTTAGAGTGAACAGGAGGCGGGGCAGGGGCATAAACCTCAAATCCCACCCCCAGTGGCATACTTCCAAGCAAGTCTCCACCACCTAAAGGTTCCATAAGCTTCCCAAGTACCACCAACAGGGGATGAATGTTGAAGTACGTGAGCCTGTGGGGGACAGTTCTCCTTTAAATCACAACAGCATCCTTAGATGACAATCAGACGTTGGTTTGGTGGCCTAGGATGCCTTCAAAGGACCCGTCACCCAGTCTCAAAGCCAACGTGAGCTGAGTGGCTCTCTGACCCAGAGCAACTCGCCTAATTTCCTCTAGGGCCTATTTCCTCTCCTGCAAAATTGGATGTGTTTGGGTCACCATGGCAGAATAAAAGGAGGTAAAGCTGGCTTTGGTTCTGTTTTTTAAAAAGAATACACTGAAGTGCCACAAAAACTTATCAGAAAAATAACAAAAGCTTTCCTAGTTATTTTTGAAAATTCAGAAGACTCCTGGGATGCATAGGGATTTGCTCATTCTGCTTCAGCGGCTCTAAGATATTTTTGTTTCTTTAGTTTGGAGCTCCTGGTTTTCCAGGGCATCATTCTTCTATTAGAATGAAGATAATTATAGTACATGGCTGGGGGAATTGCTTGGTGGTTAAAGTGCTTGTCTGTACCAGCATGAAGACGGGGCTTCAGAACCACAGAGCCCACATACGTGCAAGGTAGGCATGGAGGACCGCCTATAAGTCCAGCTCTACAATGCAGAGACAGAGGAGCTCCAGAGTGACAATGAATAAGGTAGCAATAATCCCTACATCACCCCAGACCTCCGCATGTATGTGCACACATGTGAACGTGGACCCCCCTACGCACATGTCCCTATGCACACATGCAAACATACATATGCACATGTAAAATATAAGAGAAGAATTAATTGTGTCGTTATAGAGATACTAGATTGATTTCATGGACTTTTGCCCTACCTGTCCATGGAGGGTGTAGAAGTAGGAGCTGACACGTTTCTCATATGCTCATTATCCAGTCTGCTGCTGCAGGCCACTGCTGTCTTCCATCTCTTCACGCCTGTTATTCTCTGGACAATGTCATGGCTTCCAGGTTCTTCCTTCTTCTAGCTCAGCATTTAAGAAACTAAGAGTGTCTGACACATTATTGGGGAGTTGGAAAGGAGGTCTTACTTCCCCTCTGTGTTACAGTCTGCCTTACAATTTTGAAGAAATAGAACAATGGAAAGAGCTTTGGTCTTCGAACAAGGCAGAGGTGGGTGCCAATCGGCTGATGAGGAATCTGAGCACAAAAGGGTTTATCTAAGCATCTGGACCACAATCTCTCCAAGTAGACTGACTTCATAGTCCATGTTTCCAACTACCCGGTGTCTCTCTTTCTCCGTTTTATAAAGACAAGGAGTCCTCTCCCCCCGGAGCTGTGCTGAGCCCCCAGAACACATGTTATCCTTTCAGCATGCGTGCTTTCGTCTAGGAAATCATCTTGAGAAGTAGAGCAGCATTCTCCAGATTTTCCTTGAAGCCTGTTTCATTCCAAGCAGCACCACAGTTCTCCTGCACCTCTTCCTGGGTGGGAGAATTCCTCATTGCTGCCAGGCCTGGATCCCAGGCCTGTCACCACACCTCCAAACACCTCCACCAGGTCAGTCTCTATATCTTTAAGAAAGTCCTAACCTGTTATATGAATTAAGTCAGATATAGAATTGTAAATACCTGAAATAAGCAATGTCATGTAACTTGTTCAGAGAAAAGTTCTCATTTATGTCATTGGATTGATATGAGTCCAAGAAGACTGGGGAGTGAAATCCAATAGGCAATTCTAAATTGAATCCCAAGCCCTCTGACAAATTAAGGTTTCTTATAAATCTGTGCTTCCATTTCCCTGAATAAATGACCTTCTAGTGTATTTCTTAACTGATTTCTGATAAGGTACCTCATGAGTTAGGTAAATAGGGCTCAACCTCAGGCTTCAGATCCAGTTGGCCTTTCTCACCTCAGGTATGTGTTAATGGGTGGAGGATCTTCCAAAGAGTGGGGATATGGTTAGGGTAGGGGAGGAGCAGGAGAGGAGAGCAGAGACACCTGCTGCCGTAGCAAATGTACTAAATGGTCCATGTCCATCCCAAAGCAGGGTTTTCTCCTGCTTTGCAAGTGTTCTACCTGAGAGAAAGCACATGTGGAGTCATCTGGATGTGCTGTGTATTACTTAGTGAGGCAGGGATTTTTCAGGCTAGCCATCCAGTAAAGCAAAGGGGAGGGTGCCCTTTGGAAACATTCTCTAGTGGATATTTTGGAAGATGAACTCTCAGCTTAAAGAAAAACTGAATTGCTACCTGGACGATCACTCCATTTTTCTTCTTTCCCTCCTCACATCTCTTGGGCCTTTTAATGTCTTGTGAAATCAAATTTTTTCATACTATGAAGGTAGTAACCACTGAAATATATTCCACGGCTCGGGATGAGGATTCTTGCATTACCTATGATGCAATATGGCAGCCCCAGGCCCCCTGTGGTTCAGTTCCAGCCTTCTTTTCTTTCTCCTCTAAATGAAATGATTTTACAAAGAGGGGCCTCCAATCCCCCAAATTGATCAAGGCTCTAAGAGACCTGTGGAAGACAAACAGTATTTTCAGGTTGATTGGGGACTATACTGCTGCTTTTCTAAGCCACATTATGGTGATGCTGTAAAAAGAGACGGCTAGCTACCCTTATTTGTTTTAAGGCCAGGAGTGTATGAACTACTGGAATACCTGTTCCTTCAGACGTTTCTTGGAGCTGTGCTCTTTTTAAAAATATTTAATTTATTACTTGTATTTCACGAGTATACTGCCTGCATGTATGTAAGTGCATTATTCATGTCATGCAGTGCCTATGGAGGTCATAAGAGGGTGTAAGATACCCTGGAATTGGAGTTAGGACAGTTGTTTGCTTTTACACAGGTGCTGGGAACCAAAGCCACGTCCTCTGCACTAGCAGCCAGTGCTCTTAACTGCTGAGCCATCTCTCTAGTTCTGGAGCTGTGCTCTTGAGCAATGATTCCACTCGTTCTTTTTTTTTGTTTAATTTTATTTATTTTCACATGTGAATGTACTGTCTGCATGTAGGTTTGTGCACCCGTGTCCATGCAATGCTGAGGAGGCCAGCATTGGAGTTGGATTCCCCTGGAACTGGAGTCAAAGACGGTTCTCAGCCACCATGTGGGTGCTGGGGATTGAACCCAGGTCCTCTGCAAGAGCAGTCGGCGCTCTTAACCACTAGGCCATCTCTCCAGCCCCCCACTCATTCTTTTATTGAAACAGTACCTCCAGTGTGAAATGGGGAGGTAGAAGTCAGGACTCACCTTTATCTTTTTTTTTTTTTTTTTTTTTTTGGTTGATTTGTTTGAGGCATAGTCTCCCTTTAGTCCCAGCTGGCCTGGGGCTCACTCTGTGGACCAGGATGGCCTTGAACTCACAGAGATCAACCTGCCTCTGCCTCCTGAGTGCTAGGATTAAAGGCATGTGCCACCACACCTGGCACACCTTTATCTTATCTGGGTGTTTTGCTCTTTGATCCTTAGCCCTAGAATATCACACACACTCAATACTCTCTCATTGTTTGCAAAAAAAATCATGCTTAGGTCAGTGCTTTGATATGTAAAGCATGCAAGCATGATTCATACACTATCTTGGGTGGAGGGCAAGGAGGGGTCCTGAGGGATTAAAGTCAAAGGCCAGGTCAAAAGAGGAGCACATGGTTCAGTGAGCTTGTTTTCATTATAAACAGTAAATTTTTTGTTAAAAGATTAGGTAAAAGTCTTTAGTCCAGATTATGTCCGTATCATAAAACTCATTCCTACAGTCTTCAGGGATTATATCCTAACTGCTCATTGTGCCAACCAACATCCAACCAAGGAACACATTGGGTATAAAGATCTTTCCTTCCTCCTCCTTAGTTAGTTTGAATCTGCACATGTATTTCTGAATAAGAAAACCCTTCAAGCCACTGTGTTTTGTCTACTTTCTGCTTCCGTCTCTGGTTCAGAGATAGAATACAAGAATCATGATACAAGGTCCGTTTCCAGTGCTTCGCGATCTTCCCCTGCCCCCACCTCCAGGTAAGTTTCAAGTGGATGACCTTGCATTTCTTCTTGCACTATTAGACCTTAGGTTCAAGTTGGGTTTTCCTAATAGTGATTTTTAGAGCCATTCATATTCTAGTATACTCTCTGAAGCTTAAGTTGTTTCTTTGAGTTATGGTCGGTGGACACTAGAAGATCTCTGTTATTGAAAGCAGATGTGATGCGATCATACGACCTTGGTCTGGAGTCCGGAGTGCCTAAATGATCTTCCTCCTTGCCCTACCCTTCTGCCAAGAGGTTGTGACTGGAAGTAATATATGTCTCTATGTCATACCTGGGACAGAGCATGTACAAACCAGTGCTTGACCCTTAAATTTGTCTTCTACTTGCTGCAAAAACCTTGAGGCCTTGTCTGCCAGATAGTGTAACTATAAAGTGAGGTGATCTCTGTCAGTCTAAATGTGGAAGAGAATCCACACAATAGTGTTTCTTTACGAGTGAGATATAAACTTTAAGTTTTAAATCACCAAAATTCTCAATGTGTTACTGCTATACAGTCTAGTCTATCCTAACAGACCCACTAAAAGATATTAGAAGAGGCTTATAGATTGGTCTAAACTCACCAAGTTATAGATAAGGAAACTAAGGTTTAGGAAAATGAGGACATAGAGGATGGCCAAGCTTACACTGGAAATTCCAATTCACTGTCTCTGCTGTTGCACAGCATATTTTGTGCTAGTTTATTATATACATTGATTTTCATTTTTTCCTTTTTTTGTTTTATTTATTTTTATTTTATGTGTACGAATGTTATGCCTGCATGGACATAAGTACACCTGTGTCATGCAGTGCCCATGGAGGACAGGAGAGGGCGTCGGGTCATCTGGAACTTGTTAAGTGCACCTGTGTCATGCAGTGCCCATGGAGGACAGGAGAGGGCATTGGGTCATCTGGAATTGGAATTATAGATGGTTGTTAAGTGCACCTGTGTCCTGCAGTGCCCATGGAGGACAGGAGAGGGCATCAGGTCATCTGGAACTGGAATTATAGATGGTTGTTAAGTGACATGTGGATGCTGGGAACTGAACCCAGGTCTTCTGCAAGAGCAGCTGTGCTCTTAACCACTGAACCATCTCTGAGTCCCTGAATCTCATATTTTCAACCTTACTTGTCAGCTGGCCACAAATTCTTTTTTAAAAACATGGATACTTTTGTTTTATGTGTATGAGTATTTGCCTGCAGTATGTATGTATACCACATGTGTGGCATCTTCAGAGGCCAGAAGAGGGTACAGGATCCCCTGAGACTGAGTTATAGACAGTTGTGAACCACCATGTAGGTGCTGAGAACGAAACCTGAGTCCTCTGCAACAACAAGAAGCTGCTTAACTGATGAGCCATCTCTCCAGCCCCTAAACCACAGACTCTTAATTAACTGAAAAACAGACACACTCATGTGCTAAGAATTTCTCTCTCTCTCTCTCTCCAAAACCGTATTCCATCAATAATGCTAGCTGTCTTGCCCTTGTTTGAAGGACAAGGTAGTGTTGCTAGACTCTAGACATAAGACTTGTAATGTATTACTTACCTGGGATGGGAATGGTGAAGATATCTGAGAAGTCTGGATTCTTAATATGTATATAAACAGTTCTCTATTCTGATGAAGCCTCAATCTATTGAATTCATACAGTTAATTTTTTATAGTGTGTGTGTGTGTGTATGTATGTGTTACTTAATTACAGCCCTGATATGTAGTTAGTAGTTAAAAAAAACAAATTCTAGATGAAACCTGAGAAGAAATACTAAATAAATCAGAGTATTCTATCCAAGGCTAGACATTAAATTCTGAGCACAAAAAATAAAAATTGGAGGCAGAGAGTGAAAAGCACTGGAGTGAGTGAGAGCAGGTAAAATAAACCATGGCTGTGGTCAAGAATCTGAGAACCATAGTCAAATCTTATGGTTCAGGATTTACACACTACACTATGTAATCTTATAGAGTTCCAAAATGTAGGAACAACCTAGGTGACATACCCTGATCAATAAGCTCAGGGTAAAAATACACTGACCTAGCTGGGCATGGTGGCACACACCTTTAATCCTAGCACTTGGGAGGCAGAGGCAGGCAGATCTTTCTGAGTTCAAGGCCAGCCTGGTCTACAGAACGAGTTCCAGGACAGCCAGAACTACAGGGAGACCCTGTCTCAAAAAGACCAAAGAATAAAATAAAATAAAATAAAATAGTAGTTAAAAAAAATACACTGACCTGATCCATGTCCATTAGCTATAAGCTACAACAATCTCTAGCCTTGCCTTCTCCTTGTCAACATGGCCAAGCTTTTCCAAATTGTGTTTTCTCCACATTACTACTATCTAGATACCATTTTGAATGACTTAAGTACAGTGGCAATTCCTAGGTATATTTTATCATGGTTATCTTCAGAAGTGAGTAGATATCCACCAAAATTTGGTTCAGGGGATGGTGAGATGTCAGGTAAAGGTGTTTGCTGCCAAGTCTAACAATTTGAGTTTCAGGGTGAAAGGAGAAAATGTCTTCCTTAAGTTGTCCTCTGAATTCTTCACATGTGCTATGGGATGTACACACATACATACAAAAATAAATGAATCCAGGCTGGGCATAGTGGTGCATGCCTTTAATGCCTGCATTTGGGAGGCTGAGGCAGGTGGATCTCTATGCGTTCAAAGCCAGCCTGGTCTACATAGTGAGCTCCGGGACAGCTAGGGCTACAGGGAGACCCTGTCTCAAAAAAGAAAAAAAAAATGAATCCATGAATAAGTGAATAAATATATAAATAAGTGAAAATTTCTCAATAGGCTCAGCTATTGAGACCTACAGTATCACCCACCTAGAATGAAAAGGTTTGGATTGCATTGCTGAGGTGTCTGAGGAGAGCAGTGCCAGCTCTTCAGCAGGTCTGAAATGGCTCAAGAGAGTTAGGAAAGAAGACTAAGGCTTTCTTCTGTGGGTCAGGGATGAGGCCAGTGTGAAATTCCCAGCTTGCCTCTTGGTACTGCTGGGTATGAAGGTACTACCCTCCTCACCAAAGAAGGAGGATCCAGACTTTATTAACAGCATGTCCAGAAGCAGACACATGGGAGAATAGGGAAGAGTGGGACACGTGGGAGAATAGGGAAGAGTGGGACACATGGGAGAATAGGGAAGAGTGGGACACGTGGGAGAATAGGGAAGAGTGGGACACATGGGAGAATAGGGAAGAGTGGGACACGTGGGAGAATAGGGAAGAGTGGGACACGTGGGAGAATAGGGAAGAGTGGCTTGACAGCTGTTAACAAACAACAGAAACGTCACTGACTCTTCACTGCACATTCCTTTCCCGTTATGACCTCTCCACTGGTGAGAGGTGGCAGTCCATCCTTCTCCCCCCCACACCTCACTGCTCCCCAGCAAGCCTTGCACTCTGGTGTCTTCTCCTCCCAAGCTCAACTCTGGTTTAATTATTACCTTTACTGTGCTGTGGCATTCACATGAACCCCAGTGACCTGACCTCACTTTGGAGATATGTGTTAAATTGGAGGGCAGTCCTTCCTGTTAATCTTAAGGTGACACTAATTAGAAAGACATAAAAGGGATTCTATTATTCAAAGTGAAGAAAAGGAGAGCATAACAAAGAATGAGAAATGAAGACAAGGAGGTAAGCAGCTCCATACATGGAGATAGACCAAAGCCGCATCCTCTCTGGGTTGCTTCAGGTCATCTAAGATATTTGCTAGGATGAGGAGACCCCGCTGGGCCACTCTGTCTGGCACCTTCATGACGGAAACCTGGATGCCATGGCAGGGGACAAGCCAGAAGATGCCAAATTCTGACTTGCTCTTTAGTTCTATGACTCAGGGCAGGTTCCCTGTCTAAAGGAAGCTGGTTAATGGCCAAGCTTTTCTATTTCTGACAGAAACAAGCTCACAAAACTCTCCCCCATTGAGATCTTTAATTGGCCTTCTGTTTTGTGTATGTGTGTGAAGTCATTCTTCAGCCTCCTCCAGAAATACTTTCTTTTTCTCTGGAGTAGAGAGATGGCCTCAAGCTTTACAATGGATTTTGTGTGCAGAGAAAAGAAAGGAAATAATTTTCTAAGACTCTTGTTAGTTTGTGAAACAAAGAAACATTCTCCTTTCCAAGCTGAAAGTGGATGCTCCACCAGATGAAGGAGAGATAAGATTAAAGGAGTAGAGGGAGACACTGAAATCACTAGGCTCCCTGGTTTTCTCATTTGAAATTTTCACTTTTCCTCCCATCTGACCCCTCCTGGCACTTCTTAGTGTGCTTTAATTCCACTATCTTTCTATCTGGAATAGCGGAGCTGCATTCAGATGTTTTCAGATCTTATGTTCCCATTTGGATTCTGATGAACTGATGAGGAAATTTAGGAGACTAAGGCCTCCATTGGCATGATTAGAGCTCTTAAAAAGGCATGAATACAGTTATTTAAGACGACTCTAGCTGAAAATATCTCTGTCTGTTGCTAGTTACAGAGACAGCAGGCATGAGACAGGAAATCCTAGAAATCACAGAGAGAGTTAGTGTTAAAATGGTGTTAGAGAGTTGGCTAGAGGACCCAGGAATACTTGAAGTGTGCCTACATTAACTATTTCTTCATGTAAGTGAGCTTAGCACTATGATAGGTCACAACACCTGCCATTCTTGCCTGGGACCTGGGGAAGAGCTTGAGTGAGCTTGATTAGGACCGAAGATACCTTGTCTTCCCTAGGCTAGAAAATTATACCCTTAAAGCATACCCATCAACATCATCAAAAATGGAACCAGAGAAACAACAAAGAAAAGGGAACTACCCTGGAATCTGATCAATAGTGACCCTGTGCTCCTTTTCAGAGACCAAAGAAATCTAAGATAGAGAGGAACTAACGAGAAAGAATTGGTGGTGGCCTCAAGTGCCTTCTCCATGGAGACAGAAAAGGAACAACTTGAAAACTTGCTGTTCAAGGAAACAATTGTGTCACTTCATTAAAAGCCTCAGCCATTTCTTATACCCTTTTGGCCCTCTCTTTCAATTTGACTCTAACCTTGGGCTTTAAATCTCACATGTAACCAAGCCATCACATCTCTCAGGATAATTCACTCTTGACTGTTTTCATATTATCCTCCTACGTCTTCTCTTCATTTTCTATAAGCAACCTCCCCAAGACTGTCAGAAGATGTCTGTGCTCTCGTTCTCTTCACCTTATACATATAGAATCCTTTGTGATGGATCTGTGCATATGCTGATCCACGTTTTTTTAAACTTATAAAAGGAAGAGTTTATCTGAGTTTATGATTGATGGTTCCAGGGAATTAAGAGTCCAATGTGGCAGGGAGGCGTGAGGGCCGCTGCTGGAGCAGAAAGCCCAGGTTCATATCTCCAATGAGCACAGGAAGTCAAGTGAGAGCCTCTGGAGACTAGCAAGGCTTGTTAAACCCACTAAGCCCACCCCTCCGTGACATACTTCCTCCAGCATGGCTATACCTTCTAAGACCTCCCAAAATGGTGCCACCAACTGGGGACAAAATGTCTGAATACTTGAAGCATATGGGGGACATGCTCATTCAAACCACCACATTCCACTCCCTAGCCCCCATAGGCTCTTGACCATATAAAATGCAAAATGCATTTAGTCCAACCTTAAAAGTCCCCCTAGTCTTTACCAGTCTCAATTCTATTCAAAAGTCTTTAGTCCAAAGCCTCTTCTGAGACACAGGCCAATCTCTTAACTGTAAGCTCCTGTAAAATCAAAAGACAAATTACATACTCCAAACATACAGTGGAACTGAATACACATTCTCATTCCAACAGGGAGGAATAGAGGCATAGTGAGAAATACTGGACCAAAACAGGACCAAAAACCAGCAGGGCAAACAACAATTCCAGTAGCTCCATGCGCAACTTCTGGGACTTTACTTCCAAAGGGCTGAGATGGCTCAGCTCTTCCAGTGTTGAGTGCAGCGTATATCTCTTCCTTAGACTGGTACCACTCCTTGTATGCAGCTCTCCTTGGCAAATATCTCACAGCTCTGGCATCTCAAATGTTGTCCTAGTTTGTCTTCCATTGCTGTGACAAAACACTCTGACCAACACCAACTTGGGGAGGAAAGGGTTTATTCAGCTTACATCTCCTAGGTCACAGTTCTCACTCAGGGAGCCCAAGGCAAGAACTCCTGGAGGCAGGAGCTGAAGCACAGGCCATGGAGGACTGCTGTTCACTGGCTTGCTCCCCAGCTCATGCCCAGCCTGCCTTCTTATACTGTCACTGCTCGACAATCAGACAATACTCCACAGATGTGGCCACAGGCCAATCCAATGGAGCCAATTCCCCAATTGAGGCTCCGTCAACCCAGGTGTGTCAAGTTGACTCTAAAGCTATCCAGCACAAATGTCTTCTGGGATCTCCACTGCCAACCAGGCTTCAGCTTCATGCAATGGCCTGTAAAGGCCTTCTTTATTCAGGGATGCCCCTGCTGCACTCTGCCTGGCCTCGGCTGCTCTCTGAAATCACAGAGGAAGAACTGATGACCCCTTCACTCTTGAATCCTTCATGCCTCTAAAGCCATCACCATGTGAATGAAACTGCAGAGTTTGGCTGGCTGCAAGTTCAGGATGGACCCTGGCCTACTTCAACCACATTCACAACTTTTCCCTGCCCTTTCATTATTTTCCTTTCAAAAGCTGGAAGCTTAACTGGGTGTGATCTTGCTCTGAAGGTATTGTTTCTGTTGTTTCCTTGTAAATTTTGAGGCCCCTCCTTAATCACTTTAATCTTACTTTTTCCATTGTTTACTTGTAAATAGCTAGGTCTCTCCTTAATCACTTTAATCTCCTTATCAAAGGGAGCCTCTCCTTCAGGACATGCCTTGGCTCTACCATTAATCTTCCTAGTGCACTTTTCAGATCCAAAGTGTACATTCTACATTTCTTTCTGCCCCATCTGCTCTTTTTCATTGTAGATCTGTATAATATTCACCATTAATAGCCACACCACTATTTCTATGTTAGGCTGTCTTGAAAAATCCTCCACCAAAGAAATTAGTCCATTGCTTTTCAACTTAGCATCAGACAAGCATCTGGGCTGTGGGCAAACTGCTGCCAGACTCTTTATCAAAATATCCCAGTTGCTGCCTAAGTCTTTATTTTCCTCTGGAACTACATTTTTTGCAGTAATGCTTTCTTCCAGTCTTCTACTAGAATAGCCCATTAAGCTCTGCTTACAGTAGTCAACAGCTTTTCTAGCCCAAAGTTCCAAAGTCATCCACATTTCTCCAAACACCCACATGGTCAGGTTCCTCACAGTTAATGGCCCACTTTCTGGTACCAAATACTGAATTAGTCAATTTTCTGTTGCTGTGATAAAACCACCATGAGCAAGGGAACTTATAAAAGGAAGAGTTTATTTGAGCTTATGACAGATGGTTCCAGGGAATCAGAGTCCATTGTGGCAGGACGCATGGTGGCTGGGGCTGGAGCAGCAAGCCGAGGGTCACATCTCACAATGAGCACAGGAAGGAGAGAGAGAGAGACTGGAGACCACAAGGCTTGTTAAACTCACTAAGCCTGCCTCCAGTGACATACTTCCTCCAGCATGGCCACACCTTCTAAGACCTCCCAAAAGAGCACCACCAACTGGGGACAAAATGTCTGAATACTTGAAGCCTATGGGGGACATGCTCATTCAAACCACCACACGAGGTATTTTCTAATGGTATTTCTAACCACCTATGCCATGCCAACAGCACAGCCTAATATAATAAATAATGTTTACTTAAGTGCCTATGCTTTTACTATTCATATTCCATTATTAAAATTGCAGAAAATTCCCCCTGAAAGGCCTAAACTCCTGCTCAGCACGAAGCCACCTGCTAGGCCCCCAGCTTGCTCCGTCTCCAGGCCCACAGCTCTCTGCCCTCTGGTAAAGACTTGGAGCTGAGCTGCCAACCTCCTGCTGGGAAAAAGCTGGGACAGACTACAAGGTCCTAGGTGCTAACTTGCTGATCCACTTTTTAAACTGCTGACATTCATGTTGTTTCATTCCCCATGTAGCAAGGGCCAACTGACATACTCTGTTCTCTAACCTTCATTCCATTGCTTATGTACTGGCCAGTTTTCACTAGGATGCACAAATACTTACTAGGTAACAAGTATTCCCAATGCCATGTTGGCTTATATCAACCAAAGTTTCCTCCCTCACCCCTATACCAGTGTGCTAGACTTTTTGTTATTGTGATGAAAACAACTTTAAGGAAGGAGAATTCTTTTCCTCATGGTTTCAGAGATTTCAGAGTCCACCATGGTTGGAGGGTGATGGTAGAACAGTTTGCACCACTGATCACAGCAGTTAGGAAGGGAGAAAAGCTATGATGGGTGACTTTCTCCCTTTTCCCTTTTCCCCCTTTCCTCTCTGGGCCCCCAGCCTATGGGACGTTGTTGGCAACATTCAGGATGAACCACCACATGTCAGCTGCAAAGTTTACTCATTTTTCTTCTTTTCGTGATCCAGGATGAAGAAGTGTCCCCAATTTTCGTAATGCAGTAAGGAAAAGAGCAACAAAAGATCCATGTGGTAGCCCTCTAGACTTCTGCTTGGGAATAGTATGTGACATGTTATATCTGATCAAACTTTTGGTTCCAAAAATTACTATCATTCCTAATGTCAATGAGGTAAAAACTTATTCTTTTATGAGGAAAGTGAATAATTATACTGATGTCAAGTCGATGGGGTTGAAGAATCATGTGGCTTTGAGTGATGAATGATTGGTAAGCACAATAATTGATACCAACCCATGCTAATTACTTCTTATACAAGATTTGGCCATAACTTACAACTGGAGATGAATTTAATGTTTAATATGGCAATAAGCTGGATGTTTGTGTACACATAAGGCAAATGTGTGGGACTTCTAACCCATAAAGTGATAGCATTAGGAAGTGGGAGGTTTGGGAGTATGATTAGGTCATGGAAGGAACCACTTTGTAAATGAGATTCATACACTTATGAAAGAGAGCTTAGAAAAATCTGATCCTCTTTCTAGATTGTGAAAGCAAAATGAGAAGTCAGCAATCAGCAAGCTAGAAGAGGGTCCAGGCTGGAGCCTGACTGTGCTGCACTCTGTTCTCAGACTTCAGCCTCCAGAACTACAGTAAATAAACTTTTGGTGTTTATAAGCCACTGCAACTGTGGTATTTTCTTATAGCATTCCAAACTGGCTAAAAAATACTGCTACACAGTGAAAGTATACAATTTTCTCAGAGACTTGGGGTCATGATTTTGACCACTTGTGCGTTGTTATGGCATAGTAACATAGTGTGGCATACCTAGGGACAGCCCATAAGCAACGGGCTACGTGCCTCTTCTTTAAATGGTCCCCTGGCCACTTGGCTTTAGGAGCCGAAGACTACATTTTATATTTTTTCTGTTCCTTCCCAGAATACCGGGATCTTGGTTGTTTTATCTTGATAATGAGAGCTAGTCTTCTGTAGCCCTCACATCACCTGGAAGCTCATTAGAAATTCTGAATCTGGGCCCCATCTCAGGCCTCTTCAATCATATTCTGCATTTTAATAAGTCTCCTAGGTGTTAAATATGCACATGAATGTTGGAGAAGCAGCTCAGAGTTTCTGAACCTCAAGGGCACATTGGTATCACCAGGGGAGCATTATGAATTCCAAAGCTGGACCCAAAGCCCCTCCTCCAGAGCCTTGGCCTAATTGGTCTGGGGTGTGGTGAGGGCGATGGAGGTTGAGGAGCTCCCTCAGTGAGTCTAATGTGCAGTCAAGGCTGAGAAGCACAAGTGTCTGTTGGCTTTCTCTAAGCTACATGAAGTTGCTGGTTCAGTGATTACGGAAGCAAATTAATTTACAATTGTGCAGCTGCGTTGCTGACCATTAGCCTCAATTCTCACAAAGGCCAGAAGAGCCTGGAAAATACAGAAGTGACAATAGCCTCAGAGCTTCTATGGAAGGAGGGCATGATCCTTAATTTTCATATGCAGTTATCCAAGTTTGTAAGAAACTGAAGATGTAAGAAACAGAACCTTAAAATGGTACCTTTTCCAAGGTTGCACAACCTCTAAATAATAGAACTAAGACTTGAATTCATCTCCGATTTCAAATCCTTGACTTCCAAACACAAGAAAACTTCGTTGGTAGCCGGGCGTGGTGGCGCACGCCTTTAATCCTAGCACTTGGGAGGCAGAGGCAGGCGGATCTTTGTGAGTTCAAGGCCAGCCTGGTCTACAATGTGAGTTCCAGGACAGCTGGGGCTACAGGGAGACCCTGTCTCGAAAAGACCAAAAAGTAACAACCTTGAACACATTCTTCTCTCTCCTCATAACTCATACACTCATTTGGACAATAAATTCTGTTGCTTCTTGATCCCCAATGGAATCTTTTTTAAAATTTTATTTAATTATTTATTTATGTGTATGAATTTACTGCTGCATGTAGGTTGTGCACTTGTGTCGTGCAATGTCGCCGGATGTCAGAAGAGGGTGTCGGATTCCCCTGGAACTGGAGTTCTCCTGGAATTGGAGTTACAAATGGTTCTCAGCCGTCATTGGGTTGCTGGGGATCGAACCCGGGTCCCCGGCCAAGAGCGGTCCAGCACTCTTAACCCACTAGAACATCTCTCCAGCCCCCCCCCCCATGGAATCTTAAGAATGGATTCCTTCTGTCCAAGACTCCTTGTCCGCCATGTGTTGAAGAAGTAAGGAAATGTCGCATGGGAACCTACAGGCGCTACCATGACTGGACCTTGTAACGAAGGTGGTGGCTGCTCATGGGTGCTTCTTGTTTTCTTCCAGACTGGGTTAGTTTCCAGTTAGGCAAAGCAACCAGATAAGGGATCAAACCCCAGTCTGCCTGCCCACTGTGTATTACTCCTAACAACTCATTAAACCATGCAATTCTACAGAAGGGTCAGTTAGATCACCATAAAGACCATTACATGGTTCTCCAAGTCATATGGGGAAAATCGAGCAATGTAAAGAAACTGGACAACTTCACAAGAGAGGATGGAATTATGTGTGGTTTGAGGCATGCTGCACCATCAACTTCTTAATAATGGGGAAAACATTAACCATAGAGATGAACATTCCAGCAACATTATCTCATGTCATCCTCACTACAATCTTGTTGAATGCAATGTTAACTATTTGCATTTTGTATGATCAGGAACAGAGGCTGGGATGTAAATTTGCCTAGTATTGATGAGTTAAGGAAAAGCAGAGCTAGCATGAAAATCCAGCTTCAAAGCTCATGACAGTTCTTGGCTTTATCCCTTCAATGCAGTGTTCTGCCAGCACAGTCCATCCAGGCCGTTATTTCAGAAAATTTTCTCAGCACCACCTTTTGGAGGAAGTGGAAGAGCTTCAGGTGGAGAAAGGAAAGAAGAGATCTCTGTCAGCCATCCATCCACTGGAGATATGTGCTTAGCTCTGTTTAGGAACTCAATTTTCCAACAATTGAGGACCTGAGGCACTTAAAATGTTACAGATCCCACTAGGGACAAGGGAGCCACGAGTTCACTCCAGCATAGTTAGCTCAATGGACTACTTACAAGAAGCTGCCTGGGTCACTTTTGGCCAGGGTGCCTGCAAGAATACCAGAGAGCACAATCATAAATAAAGACACACTGGGCCTGGCCCTGTGGACAGTGGAGGTGGCTGGTTATGAGGAAAGAAAAGGCAGACAAGGACCCAGGTCTGAAGCACGCGCGTTCTGCCTCCTCCTCACCGTGGGCTTCCCTTTTCAAACCTCCCTCTCGTCTGGCCGGCAGGAGCTAAGCGGTGAGTTCTGTGGAAATAAGCTGATCTCAGACCAGAGAGACTAAAGAGAAGGGACCACATCTATTGAGGGGTGTTGAAATAGGCAAAATCTTTAAACATTAATTACTATGTTACATTTTTTGTGTGTTTTCTATAAATTTCAGGGTCCTGGGGAAAACTCTGATTTCTTTGAATAACCAGATCATAAATTGATTTTTCCCCTCTTTTTCCTTTCTCAGAAATTTACTAATACACATATAATTTACCCATCCTTATCCTTTCTTGCATGAGACCCTCCAGCTCAAGGAAATTTAATTTATTAATATATTCTCAACTGTGACATGAGCCTTATCTTATTTCCTAAAGCCTAGTTTTCTAAAGTCAGGAATAGTCCTTGGTTGTTCCTATTGTTATTGTTTATTCATTTGTTTGTTTGTTTGCTTACTTCATTTCTTGCTTTCTACTATTCTAGTTCTTGCTGCCTAGGTGCAGGATGGGGTAGAGTGCTTTGCCTGACAGGAGATGGGAGAAAGATCCCCCATTAGCATTTCAAAAGCATTATAACATTTGAATAATTAAATTCACTCTTTCCTTGACCTCAGGTACTAGCATGAGCTGCTTGATTGGCATTGTCGTGGATGGGGAATGTCTACTAAGTGAGGAGATTCTGTCCTTACACATGGTCATGAGCCTTCATCTTGGGGACAGACTAATGATGTATGATGGTTCCAGAACTGGATTCTCATTTGTCTAGTCTTGGTCTAGGCCCTGAAGAAGCCTATCCATGGAAAATACTCTATGGGCATGAAAGGGAGAGAAAGTGCTTCCTCCCCTCCAGCATCAGGGAATAGTGGGGGGGAAGCAATCCCTTTACAGCATAATTTCAAAAGCCCTGGGAAGGAAAATGTGTTCCTAGGGTACATTTCTTGAATTTAGAGGGTCTTTGCCTCACACGGCTGACTGCTATAGGAAAATCAGGCCCTCTCCCTGCTCTGCAGAGACATATCCTGGATGCTCCTACACGAGATAGCACTCACTTTTTTTCTTTTCACTTCTTTGGTGGAGGGAAGAAGAGGGGAAAAGAAAGGGACAGAGTTTATGAAGCCCTGGAGCAATAATGCCCTGAAAATCTTGAGAATTTACCTGTCTCTTGGGATATTAGGCAATTGCTTTTTTAGATAGAAAGAACATTTCATATTTGCCTATTGCTCAGCTTGCTCTTTGGGTAGAAGCTGATGGAAAATGGGATTGAAGTGGGGATGGAACATGGACCATCATCCATCAATATTGGGATGTGTATAACTCTGGACACCCGAAGCTGGTTTCCTGGGCAGACCTGAACTTACAACATCCCCAACTACCTACTCCTTTACCTGTGCTTCAGATTTTAATTCACAGAGAAAAGGTCTATCCAAACCTAAAGTAACAACCTTGAACACATTCTTCTCTCTCCTCATAACTCATACACTCATTTGGACAATAAATTCTGTTGCTTCTTGATCCCCAATGGAATCTTTTTTTAAAATTTTATTTATTATTTATTTATGTGTATGAATGTACTGTCTGCATGTAGGTTTGTGCACTTGTGTCGTGCAATGTCGCGGAGGTCAGAAGAGGGTGTCGGATTCCCCTGGAACTGGAGTTCTCCTGGAATTGGAGTTACAGATGGTTCTCAGCCGTCATGTGGGTGCTGGGGATCGAACCCGGGTCCCCTGCAAGAGCGGTCAGCACTCTTAACCACTAGAACATCTCTCCAGCCCCCCCCCCATGGAATCTTAAGAATGGATTCCTTTCTGTCCAGACTCCTTGTCCCCATGTTTGTTAAGAATAGGAAATGTCGCACTTGGGAGGCAGAGGCAGGCAGATCTTTGTGAGTTCAAGGCCAGCCTGGTCTACGGAGCGAGTTCCAGGACAGCTGGAGCTACAGGGAGACCTGTCTCGAAAAGACCAAAAAAAAAAAAAAAAAAAAAAAGAATAGGAAATGTCCTCCTTGTACATTATCGTTCCCTGTCTTAAACTTCCCTATTCCTCCAGGCCACACTGATGCAGATGTATCTTTCTGAAGCAGATCTTAATCCTTTCATCATGAACATTGTATCCCATTCCTTAAAGATTAACTCTGGGTTAGAGAGATGATGGCTCAGCAGTTAAGAGCACTGGCTATTCTTGCTGAGGACCCGGGTTTAGTTTCCAGCACCCACATGGCAGCTAACAACAGTCTGTAACTAGTTCCAGGGGAATTTGATGCCATCTTCTGAACTCCATGGGCATTGCATGATATGAGTGCACTTACATACATGTAGGCAATACACTTAGACACATAAAATAAAAAATAGCAAATAATTATTGTTAAAACTTGTCTAATCCCTTCAAAGCATGGCACCTGACTTTTTACTCTTGGACACTCAGCCCTGTGTGCATGTCGCTTCCTCTTTCTCCATTGGCTCTGATATCTTCATCCACTCACCACCTCCCTTTTCTGCACCTCCACACCACCGCATGCCAGTTTCTCAGTTTTTTTTTTTTTCACTTTTTATTTACAAGCTTCAGAGACCCAGTTCTAATGTCAGAAAATGAGAGCATTTTCCTTTTGCCCCTTTGAGTTGGTGCTGGGCTCCCAAAGCAATTTACACAAAGCTCTTCTCTTTAAGTGTGTTTACCATCTTTACTTAAGTGTGTTTCGTCTGCTGGACATCACCTATTAAAGACAGGGACTATGCTAGATACATACAAGGCATTCAGTTAACTATGACTGATTGATCTGTCTCAATCCAACCTCCAAAGAAATAGAAGCTCCAAGGACTTAAAAATTTTAATTGAATTTTTGTGTATTTCATATGTAACATCTCAATAAGTCTTAATCACCTTTACACTGCATTGGGACCCTCCCACAGCCCCCTGCCTTGGAGTTCATACATTCTGTCATCTATGTTAGGGTCCATTGTGCCAAACTTCTCTCTCTGGCCATTCCTCAGTGCCAGTTCATCCTCTGAGCTCTAGTCCATCTATCCAGTCTCTCTCTTAAAGAGAGGCGGTTCTTCTTTACCCAACCATAATCAGCTGCCAATATATCTTCAGCTAAGATTGGGTTCTGCTACCCACTTCTGGGTTCCATGCTGGGTTTTTGTTGAGCTTGCATGGGTCTTGTGCATGCTGATACCAATGCTGCGGGTTCATGTAAACAGGGTCTCGGGAACTTGTAGGAATCATTTCCATATAGTCTTGCATACCTCCCTGGCTCTTACAGTCTTTCCGCCTCCTCTTCCAGAATGTTCCCTGAGTTCTGGGTGAGTGGAGCTGAATATAGGCAGCCTGTCCATGGAACCATACTCTGTAGACTCCTAATCTCTGTGGTTAGTTCCTGGCCTCCTGTTTCATGGGGGAGCTTCCTTAACAAGAGTTAAAAGGTTAATTAATATCCTCTTGGCTCCTTGTTCTATGCTTCATTGGCCTAAGGTGTAAGCACTTACATTTTGACATGAGCAGTGCTCTGGAAAGCTTCAGTTGTCACCTTGACACACCTGGGGAGGGGTCCTTAATTGAGGGATTTCCTCTATTATATTGGCCTGTAGACATGTCTGGGAGGCATTTTCTTGATTGTTTGAGTGATGTGGGAGGGTCCAGCCCAGTGTGGGTGTTGTCACCCCTGGGCAGGTGGTCGTAAGTTGTATAAGAAAACAGACTGAGCAGAGGCCAGAGAAGCAATCCAGTGGGCAGCATTTCTCCACGGTCTGTGCTTCAGCTTCTGGCACCAGGTTCCTTTTTGAGCTCCTGCCCTGGCTCCCCTCCATGAAGGACTGCACTATAACCTGAAATAAACCCCTTCCTCCCCAAGTTGGTTTGGTCAGTGTTTTGTAGTTATAGAGAAGCAAAGCAAGACAAAGAGTTGGTGCTTAGGTAGTTTCTAACACCTCTCCCCTCACATCCCTTTTATTTAATCTCTTTTTCCTTAACTATCAATCACTTCCCTCACCTTTCACCCTGATTTCCTTGCTTTCTGGCCTTTCTGACAACTCTTTCCCCTAGGAGAGTTTACACAGCCTTCCTTCCTTTCTAGAGGGAATGTTAGGAGGAGTGGGCCAACCCAGGAGAGAAAAGACAGTTCTGCTTGGACAGTTTGCTCATTTGCAGCAAAAGTCACTCAAGTAGAATCAGGTCCAGAGATAATAGACAGTTTAGAGAGAGGAGGAAGAGACATTAATGTCAAACTTAGCGGCCCCAAGGCCAAACCCTGGTGAAGGCTGCTTCTCATATTTTTCACATAGGTAGAGAAGATGAGATTATTATTATATCACTGGGAGAGGAGACATGGAGGCAGAGTCAGAGACAAAACACAGTGGGCATATTCCTGCCCAAGCACAAACCGTATAGTCCAGGTGGCAGGCAAGAGATGCCTCAGGGCTGGGCTGGGAAGCCACTGTAATGTTAGTGAAACCAAGTCCTGCTTTTCAGCAGCTGTCCATTTGGGGACTGCTAAGGCAACTGAAAATGAAATCCAATCCCTCTTAGGAGGGATTTACAGAAGGACAAAGATCTAGTTTCTCATACTGTTCCAGAAAAGATATTAATGAATAGGCTTTCAGAATGAGAAGGGAAGTCCTGCCTTCATCCCATTACATCTGTGCTGCGCTGTGTGATGGGAAAGGAGGAGCTTGTCAGGACAGATGGGAGGAGCTGGCTGCAGGTGTTCCCTTCATTCTCCCAGGTGATCTCAGGGAGGCCCTTGACACCTCACGGCCACTTTCAAGCAAACGTGGAAGAATCTGGGCTTCGTCCCACACCATGGTTTCCCTAATATCCAGCACCACTTGGTCAGCTGTTTAGATCCTAGAATTCTATGGACTATCAACCAGGGAAAAGAGAAATGTTCTGCCAGGAGCAGTGGGCAGCTTGCCACTGGTAACTATGATATAAAGTACCTGAAGAGATGAGGCAGGTATCAAGGGGAAAAATCATTGCTTGATCCTCAAAAGCTTAAGCAGCCAGTCCAGAGTCCTTTCTTCTCTGCTGTTTCGACTGACATGCTCCAAGTTGGATCTGATTAAGTGTCACAAGTAGATAGATGTAAGAAAAATTTGTTCCATTCTGAATCCTAAAATCACAACTCAAATCCCTATGTGACTGTGCTCCCCCAAAGCCACGCCCCCCTCAACCTAGTAGGTTTTCCAACCAGTCAGTGCCCTGGCAGACACAGGGGCCGTAGCACTTTCCCATTTCCTTTTAATACTTTCCTCCCTGTCTCACTACCAACTCTTCATTCTCCAGCATCTGCTTGCTATACTAGACCCCACAGAGATGCTGCAGAGCAGTGGAGATGCTTCTGGCTCCTTTAAGACCCAGCACCTCCCACCGTGGTCTCTCTCTGCAAGGTTTGCTACTGAGCCACTTCCTTGGTCCACTCAACTGTGGTTTTGCTTCTCTTGCACCTCTCTCTTTTTGGTAAATATTTAGAAGAAAACAATGGAGGGTGGGTTACAGGATGGGCGTTTAATTAGAAACTGCCCAGCAGTTTTCTGAGGTGGTTGAAATGACAGAAATCCCCACCAACAGTAGCTTTGTGATCACTTACTCAGGACTTTTTAATTTTAGCCATTCTAGTGAGCTGGAAGTAATACTGAGTTGGTGTGTTGAACACTTTGCATGTTGTTGTGGGATATTTATTTTCCTTTGTAAAAACATCTATTTGATACCCCCCCATTTTAAGAAAAACTGTGATTTTTTTAAACCTAAGACAGTACAACCTTAAAAGCCTACAGTCCTTAAAATGTCCAAACACTTAAAAGTTCACAGTCTGTTAAAAGTCTCTTAACTGTGGGCTGCTGTAAAATCCAAAACAAGTACTGTCTTATTTCAAAGGGAAGAATCAGGCACTCTCACACAAAACCTAAGTCCAGCAAAGTAGCTCAAGGCTGGACACCTGGGACTCACTCACAATCTTCTGGGCTCCAAAGGGTTTCAGCAGCTCCCCTTCTCTGACTCTGCCGTCCGTGGCACACACAGCTCATCTAGCAGGCCCAGGCCAGCTCCATTCCACACCTGCTGCTGCTCTTGGTGGTCATCCCATGGTCCCGGCATCTCCAAAAAGCTGAGGTCTCCACTGAAACTGAGGCAGCACCTTCACCAATGGCCTCTTCTGACCTCTCCTGGTGCAAAGCCTCAGCTTCTCTTCATGACCCCTGCAATCCTGTGGCCTTCACCTAGGTGCACTTCCACCAAATGGTCTTTCCTGACCTCTCACAGTGCCAAGCCTCAGCTGCTCTCTGTGACCCCCCTCAAATTTCAACACCAGAACCATATAGGAGACTCTTACACACTACCAAGTCCTGCTTCTGGCTTGACGTGGAGGCTCAGGCCCCTTCTGGAATATAGCTTCTGTGTGCTGACCCTGAAGAAATTCTTCCCAGAAGATTTCACCACAGTGATGCTGGTCTCTTGTTACTGACAGCTGATTTTTCAATCCCAGCTAATCAGCATCAGTTGTCCCAGTAAAGCAAAGGGTTCACTTCAGGTTCTGGTCTTTTGTTACTTACAGCTGATTCTTCAGCCCCAGCTGACCAGAGCCCATAGATTAAACAGTCCTGATGATCTCTGCTTCCCTTTGAAACTAGAAACTTCACAAGCCACGCCTCCATCGTCTACAACTCTTTCAGCAAAACTGTTCCAAGTTCCACAGCAATGATCTTTAGGCATTCAATGATTTTTCTAGCCCAAAGTTCCAAACGCTTCCACAATCTTTCCCCAAAACACCAAGGTCAGGTCTGTCACAGCAATAGCCCTCTCTCTGGTACCAATTTTTGTTCTAGTTTCTCTTCAATTGCTGTGACAAAACACTCTGACTGACACCAACTTGGGGAGGAAAGGGTTTATTTAGGTAACATCTCCTGGGTCACAGTTCATCACTTAGGGAGCCCAAGGCAGGAACTCAGGGCAAGAACCTGCAGGCAGGAGCTGAAGCACAGGCCATGGAGGAGAGCTGCTTACTGGCTTGCTCCTGTGATTTTTTTTTTTTAATTGCCAAGCTGCAACGGTGATTTGTACCTTCTGAATAAAATTTTTTATCAAATAATGATTATTTTAATCCAAATCTCTGCCTTGCTTTTTTATTGCTAAATAGTATCTTACACAAACAAATTAATTTGTGTCAATTGTTTATGGTTATTATTTTCTGTGCCTAAATATATTTATCTCTGGCAAGAACATTTTCTCTCATGTTTTCTTCTGGACACTTGGTGATGTGAATTTCTACTTAGCTTTAGGATTCAATTAGAATGTTTTTTGGTATAAGATAGGAAGTAGAGGTCAGGATGCATCTTCCCACAAGTTGTTGCAGAAATACTTGTTAAAGAAAATCCCTTTTCTGACTTAATAACTTTGCCATCTGTGCTATAGACAACTGCCCATGTCTAAGCATGCCTATGTCTGTTCCTGTTGTGTTCCAATGATATATTTATTTATCCTTATACAAAAACCACATAACTAGATCACTGTTATTACTACATCCTGAGATCCAATTATATAAAATTCTCCAGCTTATTTATTATTTTTGAAAGGTTATTGTTTCACCCTCAAATTACACATACATTTTGGGATGAGCACATCAATTTCTAAAAAAGTTTTGTTGAATTTTGACTGCTATTGTATTGAATGTACAGTTCAGTTAGAAGAAGACTGATGTTTTGATAATATTGTTTTGTGAAACATGGCGACTTGTGTATTTCTCTCTTCATTTAGGTCTTCTTTAATGCATCTGAGCAATATTGATATCAAATCATATAGGTATATAGCAAGGGGTTAAGAACAATACCTATTGCTCCATCATGGCTGGTGTTGGAAACAAATGACTCGTTATTATTCTTTAGTTTTAACTTATAGAAGTTTTACCAATTTTCCTACAGAAATGCTATCAGTCTGAAAGGGGAATTTAATTAAGTAAAGCAAGGTTTTCAAAGCCTGTAGGAAACTTGGGTCCACTTAGAAGGGTTGAATTCTGTTAGTTTGTTTTTATATTTTCATATTTGATATTCCCTCTCCCTGCAGTGCTCTTCCCTCAGTTCTTTAAAAAGCTGAATTCTCTTTTCTTTTTTAGTTCAAATGTCAGTTTAAAATATTTTGTTATTTTTATTTTATGTGTATTAGTATATTGCCTACATGTGTGTAAGTGCACCTGTGTCATACATTGCCTGAGGAGGTCAGAAGAGGGAGTCAGATCCTTTGAACCTGGAGTTATATATAGATAGTTGTTAGCCACCATGTGGGTGCTGGGAATCTAATCTGGGTGTTCTGCAAGAGCAGCCAGTACCCCTAACTGCTAAGCCATCTCTCCAGCCCCTGTTAGTTCATTTTTGCTGTTGAGACAGCACTTGCTGTGAGACATGTACCCTATAGTAAGACTCACAGTTGTCACTCCTGAGTGAGAGCAGTCCATCCAGCCCCTTGAGGATATCTCCCATTTGGAATGATGTTTTGGTTGAAGTCCTGATGCTTCCTGCTACCTTAGGTTTCCAATGTTTGCCTGAGTGAGCAAACACAGCTTGCCAAAGTGAGCTTGTAAAATATAAATTGGATCATATCATTTCTAGGATTAAAATTCTACTGTGGTTTCTATTTCAGTAATGTATTGCTATGTAACAACGCTCCCCAAAATCTAATGGCTTAAAATCATTATCATAATTCTGTGAGTCACTGCTACAGGTAGTAGCGGGCCAGTCCTTTGGTCTTACTTCTGCTCACAGGCGTGATTGCAGTCACACGGCAACTCCATGCAGTCTAACAAGTCTGAATTTCCCACTTAACCCTTAGCCTCTTACTATTTATTAACCTCTCTGAGATTTCTTACAATGGCTGAAGTGCTCCAATAAGGTAAAGGTGAAAGCTACAGTGACATCTCAAAGCTGAGTCTTTGGACTTAAAACATCACTCCTGCCATGTTCTGAGGTCAAAGCAAGTTCCAAGGCCAGTATAGATTGTAGAGTTGGGAAAACAGACTTCAACTCTGGAGTGGAAGAGCTGCAAAAAAAAAAAAAAATGTGCTTTTTTTGTTTGTTTGTTTTTTATTTCTCATAGCTTCTCAGAATGAAGTTTAAATTAATCATTTGTTAATTAATATTAATAGCAAGTTCACATATTAAAAATAAAGTTCAAAACAGGCCTGCATAGTCTAGCAGCTGCCTCTCTCTCTGAATTAATCTGTTACCCATGTCTCCTTGGCTCACTACAAACAAACAGTTTCTCTTGCTTTAGGGTTTTCATATTTGGAATTCCCTCTCCCTGGAATTCTCTGATTTCAGTTCTTGCAAAGCTGAATTTTGTTTTCGTTTTTAGTTCAAATGTCAGCATCTGAAGAAGACCTTCCCGGAATGTTCCGCCCAGTCCCTCCATGCCACCTTGTTCTGTTTGTTTTCATATGGCACTTAGCAATATAAGAGATTACCTTAAGTCATTTTCTGCCTGTCTTCTCATCAGAATTTAAACACCATGAAGACACAGCCACAGACTGTCTTGGTTTTTGTTCTGAAACAGGACAAAAGTGAGCAAACAAATAAATCAATGGAGTCTTTAAAAAAAAAAATCTTTAGGTTCTTTTCCTGCAATTAGCAAACACTTCCACCAAGTGGCAGGAAGTGCCTTACTCTTGTGTACTCTGCTATGCAAAGTTGGGTGGGGTTTTTTTTTTTGTTTGTTTGTTTGTTTTTCCTGAGATTCAAGTGGCATGCTTTGGGCTGGAGATTTAGCCAAGATAGTGAAGCATTTGAATAATGTGCTTGAGGTAGGCCCTGGGTTTGAGCCCCAGTACTGGTATAAATAAGTCATTTGGCAGAGTTCGTGTAAACAGCTTTATAACAAATTATGAATTGCACAATATACCTCAAAATATATCAACTTGAAATGATGAACAGGGAAGTTGTTTCTATTTGTTACTAATCATTATTAAATCTAAATCTTTCCCATTAATGTTCAAAAAGTCTTTTCTAACTTGACAAGAATTCTACCTGACTTCCCAGGCCTCAGGGCTGACATGATGAGACAGACCTTCAGGCTAGACTCCTCTACAGAGTTTAGAATGACTTCCTCTTGACTGTGTGCTTCAACCTCATTTGGAGCCTGCTGATGACTTAGTTCCTGGAGTGCCTCAACACCCTCTTCTCAACCCTAGCTCTTTTATTTCTCTTCCCTACAGCAAAATTAGAGAGAGAAAAGAATACCTAGTCCATTATCCCCAAAGCATGAGTATGTCCCAGCTTCTTTCTAATACAAAGAAAGTAATTTTTACTTCTCCTTAAATAAAAGTCAAATATCTCCCAATTCTGTTTTCTCATAGGGAGTTCTTTAAAGTACTGATTATGTACAATAGGACTTATCTTATCAGAGCCACAGCAATGGTGTGACAAGAGGCAATTTGTAAAACCTGTTTTCGTGATAAAAGTTTCCCTAGAAACTCTTTTCTAAAAGAAAGAGCTAGAGTTCTTAAACAGAAAAAAGCAGTAACACTGTCAAGCATCTGACTGGGCATTTAAGCTTTTGTGCATAGCAGCTCAGAGCATGTCACTTCCAAAGAGTGGACCCAAAGGGTCAGCAGCAGAGGTCCAGCTGTGAATCCAGAATGATCTGAGGCTCCCCAGGATCCCATCCTCCCTAACTCAAGAAAGGATGCATTCTAGAGATAATCCATATGCATGGCATTCTGTAGCACAAACCCCTAATCCAGCCTAGGAAGGCTGTTCTATCTGTGGGGGTAGAACACACATAGCTTTTACATATTGCTAACAAAATCCAGTTACCATTAGGTTAATTTTATTTTTAGAATATTTATATACATGTAAGCAGTACTCATTAAAACTTAATTTGTGTATAATGAATATTCATTTGATGAATGAAAATGACCATTCAGAGTTTATAGTCTATAAATATGTTAATTCATATGAGGCCTCATGTCTTTTGGGTTGTATAGCTTATTAAAAAATATGGGGCTGGAGAGATAGCCTAGTGGTTAAGAGCACCGACTGCTCTTGCAGAGGACCCGGGTTAGTTCCCCAGCACCCACATGGCGGCTAAGAACCGTCTGTAACTCCAATTCCAGGAGAACTCCAGTTCCAGGGGAATCGGAGACCTTCTGACCTCCGCGGCATTGCGTGACACGGGTGCACAGACCTACATGCAGACAATACATTCATACACATACAAAATAAATAAATAAATAAATAAACATGGGGGCTGGAGAGATGGCTCAGCAGTTAAAAGCAACTCTTGTTCTTACAGAGGACCCAGATCTGTTCTCAGCACCCACATGGGGTCTAACAGTCATCTGTAACTCCAGATCCAGGGGATACAATGCCCTCTTCTGACCTCTGTGGGCACTGCATGACAGGGGTGCACTTACATGAATTCAGGCATTACACTCATAAACACAAAATAAAAACAATAAATAAAATATACAGAAATAAGCAACTTCCTAAAATGTATATGTATTTTGGGGCTGGAGAGATGGCTCAGTGATTAAGAGTGCTGACTGCTCTAGCAGAGGACCTGGATTTGATTCCCAGCACTCACATGGCAGCTAAGAACCATCTTTAGGGGGCTGGAGAGATGGCTCAGTGGTTAAGAGCGCTGACTGCTCTTGCAGAGGACCTGGGTTCGATCCCCAGCATCCACATGGCGGCTGAGAACCTTCTTTGACTCCAGTTCCAGGGGACTCCAACACCTTCTTCTGATCTCCACGGCACAAACCTGCATGCAGACAGTACCTTCACACACATAAAAAAAAAGAACCATCTTTAAGCCGGGTATGGTGGCACATGCCTTTAATCCTAGCCCTTGGGAGGCAGAGGCAGGTGGATCTCTGTGAGTTCAAGTCCAGCCTGGTCTACAGAGTGAGTTCCGGGCCAGCTAGGGCTATAGGGAAACCCTCTCTCAAAAAAAAGTTATATGTATTTATTATATAAGTTATTCAAATGTACTACCATACTGTTTATGTACATGAAACTATATACAAAAATATGGGTGAAAATGGGTAAAATGAAGAAAGAAGTAGTGCTTTTTGTAATTATTTACTGATAAAATTTTTATTTTCACTAAAATATTTTGTAGATGATTGGTAAAACAATGCACCTGAACATACATCTTTAAAAAAAAAACAAACTTGATGATCAACTTCAAAATCTGGTTTGTTTTCGTGGACCCACATGGAAGACACGCCATTGTGTGCACCCTTAGTAAGTCTGGTATTCATTATTCAATCTTTTTTTTAATTAAAAGTTTAACATTGTTCACTCTTTTGTATTGAGCTTTTGTGCATTTCATACAACCTTTCCCAATCAAATTTAGGTCCATTTCCCCATCCATGCCTCACCCCCTACCAGAGCACATGGGTTCTGCGATACATGTTAAGTCCCATCTTGCATCTTTTTCTTAGTCTTTTTTAGTTTTTTCAATGTAGTAGTTTACTGTTTTAGTCAGTTCTTTGAGCAAGTCTTTTGTTGTTTTTGTTCCCTTTAATCTAACATTACTTCAAAATATGTATATATATATATATATATATATATATATCACATATACCAAAATGGTAGAGGGCAGAGTCTGAAAATAGGCTATAGGTTAATTCCAAAACACGTCTGGGATTCACATTTTAACAGTAATGTTGCATGCAGGCAAAAAAAATATATAACTTTATATTTCCAAGTTACATAGCAAGTTGATGTATGTTTTAATGTACTTTTAAAGAAGAGATTAATTTTTTCTCATAAATCTTAAAACTTAGGAAAATAGAGACATAAACTTCAAGCTATATCTATAGTAGCATCAGAAAACATGGTATTATATTTACTAAAAAAATTACCCAGCTTGACTCACATGGAAAAATTTGGTGCTAGCATCTACAAATGAGGGACACCATACATTGTTTGTTTGTCTGGGACTGTGCAACTTCACTTAGCATAATGGCTCTAGTTCCATCCATTTACTTGTAGATTTCATGATGTCACCTTTCTTCACCGCTGCATAGAACTCTATGGTATAGATATACCACATTTTCTTTATCTACTCAGCAGTTGAGGGGCACTTGGGTTGCTTCCAGCTCTTAACTATCATGAAAAGAGCTCCAGTAAACATGGCTGTGCACATATCTCTGCACTAGGATGAATCTTTTGACTAAATACCCAAGAGTGGTATGACTGGGTCAAGTGGTAGGTTCATTTTGAGTCTTTTAAGAGTTTTCCACATTGATTTCCATAGGGGTTGCATGAGTTTGCATTCCCACCAGCAGTGAATGAGTGTTCCCTTTCCCCACAACCTCTCCAGCATTTGGTATCATTTGTTTTCTTGATCATAGCCAGTCTTACCAGGGTAAGATAAAATCTTAAAGTGGTTTTAATTTGCATTTCCTTACTTACACTAATGATGTGGACCACTTTTTAAGAAGTTTCTCAGCTATCATTATTTCTTCATTTGTGAAGTCTCTGTTCAGCTCTTTACTCCATCTTTTGAATGGGCCATTTGTTTTCTTGATCTTTTGGTTTTTTTTAAGTAATTTATATACTCTGGATGTTAAACCTCTATCAGATGTGTCACTGGTAAAGTCTCCTCCCACTACGTGGGTTTTCTTTTCACTTCTTTGATTGTTTCTTTCACTATACAAAAGTTTTTAAGTTTAATGCCATCCCACTTGTTGATTGTTGATCTTATTTCCTGCACAGCTTCTGTCTGATTTAGAAAGTCTTTTCCTACACCTGTATCTTGTAAGTTATTGCCAATGTTTTCTTCTACCATTTTCAGAGTTTCAGGTTTCACATTGAGATCCTTGATCCATTTGGAGTTGATTTTTGTACAGGGTGAAATGTATGGTTTAGTTTTATTCTTCTACAAGTGGTGATCCAGTTTTGCCAGCACCATTTGCTGAAGATGCTGTCTTTCTTCCATTGAGTCTTCTTTGTCCCTTTGTCAAATATGAGATGGCTGAAATTGCATGTACTCAAGTTTGGATCTTCAATTTTGTTCCATTGATCTACAGGTCTGTTTTTGTGCCTGCACCAGGCTGTTTTTATGACTATAGCCTTATAATATAGTTTGAAATCTGGTATAGTAATCCCCCCCGCCCCCATGTTGCTCTTTTTGCTCAGGGTTGCTTTGTCTATCTTGGGTCTTTTGTTTTTCCATATGAATTTAGGGTGTTTTTTTTTTCTCTAAATCTGTGAAGAAAGTCATGGTGATTTTAATTGGGATTTCTTTGAATCTATATATTACTTTGGGTAGGATGGTCATTTTATTATATTTATTCTTCTAATCCATGAGCATGGGTGTTCCTTCAGTCTTCTGGTCTCTTCTTCAATCTCCTTCTTCAAGGTTTTAAAATTTTCATTGTAGAGATCTTTAATGTCATTGGTCAGGTTTCTTCTGAGATATTTCTTTTTGAAGCTATCGTGAATGGGATGGACTCCCTGTATTCTTTCTCCAATTGCTTGTTGTTGGAATAAAGAAAAGCTACTGATTTTTCTAGACTAATTTTGTAACCTGCTACTCTACAGAAACTGTTCATCACTTCTAGGAGTTTTCTGGTGGAATTTTTGGCATCCCTTAGGTAAACTATCATGCCATCTGCAAAAAGGGATAGTTTGACCTCAAACTCTTCCAATTAGTACTCCTTTAATTTCCCTTTCTTTTCTTATTGTCTTAGCAAGCATTTCAAGCACTATATTGAAAAGGAGTGGAGCTAGGGGGCAGCCTTGCCAGTTTCCTGACTTTAAGGGGAATGCTTCTAATTTTTCCCCATTTAGAATGATGTTGGCTGTGAGTTTATTGTATATGGATTTAATTATGTTGAGGAATGTTCCCTTTGGTCCAGTTCCCTCTAGGACTTTAAACTTGAAGGCATGCTGAATTTTATCGAAGCCCTTTTCCACATCAATTGAGATGATCAAGTGGTTTTCATCTTTCAGTCCACCTATGTGCTTTATGACATTTACTGATTTATGTATGTTTAACCATCCCTGCATCTCTGGTATAAATCCACCTTGGTTATGGTGGATGACCTTTTTGATGTGTGACACAGTTCAATCTTATTTGTAGGAATGAAACTTTGCCTGGCTCGATGCAGACCTGTAAGACCTGTCCCAGAACTTCTGAGAGTTATCTGATGTCTCTATGGGCATTCAAGTTGTCTCTGTGAGTTATCTGTAGCTCTGTGAGGTTGGGATATTGCCGTGTTTCCTGCCCCACCTATCTCTGCAAAGTTCCAGACCCAGATGGCCTCTTCCCTTAAGGTATTGAGCAAAATGTCACACCACTAGTTTACTGGTTGCACAAACAGGAGCTCTGCAGCCCCTTGGTAGGAGCCAAGGTGGCTCACCCTTCCCTTCCTCCTGCCCCCCACTTCCTTGCCCAGAGCACAGTAGCTTTTAGTATGTAAACACATTTTATATACTATATAAATGGTTGCCCAGACCATTTCTCTGAGTCATTTCTTTATTCCCCCTCGGGTGACTTCTCATGGTCCCCTCCCCAACTCCTTGCCAGGAACTCAGCCTAAGAACTCAGCTTACAGCCTCATGAAGCTACCAACCTGGTTCTAGGAGGGAAGAACATCATGTGAATTGCGGCCATGCATGATTAAAGGACCAACAGACAATATACTTTAACCAACACTTATTCACTAAAAGTTTATATGGAAGTTTGGCTAATATTTTCTATATTCTCAGCTATCAGCCTGACTTTCTCATAAATGGATCAGAAATTAGTCATATATGGGCTCCAAACACACACACACACACACACACACACACACACACACACACACACTTGAAAGTAGAAAAGAGAGGGGCTGGAGAGATGGCCTAGCGGTTAAGAGCGCTGACTGCTCTTACAGAGGACCCGGGTTCGATCCCCAGCACCCACATGGCGGCCGAGAACTGTCTGAAATTCCAATTCCAGGAGAACTCCAGTTCCAGGGGACTCCAACACCCTCTTCTGATCTCCGCGGCATTGCACAACACGGGTGCACAGACCTGCATGCAGACAGTACATTGATACACATACAGAAATAAATAAAAAATTAAAAAAAAAAAGAAAGTAGAAAAGAGATTATATAGGGAGAAAAGGGATAAGAGAGACGGGGGGGACAAGAAGAGGTAGAAGGGGAGTGTTATGAGCTAAGTACAATGATACACTGACATGAAAATGTCACAGTGAAACCCACTATTTTGCACACTAAAAGTGAATAAGAAATACATAAAAGATATCCAATTTCTGCTTTCTACAATGAAGATATAAAACTTTTACGAGTGATACAATGTCAATTTCAACAAGTCATGATTAGTATCTGTTTTCATATTGTTCTTCCTGAAGCACAAATTGCCTCTGAAGAGCAGTTACTTTTCATTCATTGTTAAATTTCATCTTTGAGCTAAAGAAGTAGATTAGGCTTACTTATTTCTGGCTACATAGAATTCTACTAACAACTATTTGTTACTATAAAAAATATCAGAAAAGTGGAAAGTGTTATATTTTTATAAAAGTCAAACCAGTGATACATCTTCTCGTATAACAACTTTCATTGTTGCTTGTTTTCAGTGCTGTGCTGTGAGCCCAGGGCCTCAAGGACGCTTGCTGGGCAAGTGCTTGCTGACTGGCTAGACAAATATTGTACATGTGATCTGCTTGGTACATCCTGAATAATCAAAGTTCATCTAGCAGGTTCTAGCTGATCCTATTTTTGTGAAATGAACCCCACCCTAACATCCTACTTTTCTTTATGCCCTCACTACTTAAGGTGCAGAAAACTGACCAGAGGCATTGGGCCTCACTTGGGAGTACTTCAGAAATGTAGATTCTCAGGATGTGCAGATCTACTGCATGTACTTTAATAAGATCTCAGGTGAGCCACACACATATTTAGGTTTAGGAGTTCACCCTAGGAAATTCTAGTTTATACTTCTTGGCTAAAGTAGCTTGTTAAGGAAAAATGAAGTTAATGAATTTCACACATGGACCAACTATAGCCTGACTTCAGAATCTTTATTTTTCCTTCTAATTAAACTACCTGCTTTGCTGGTAGTAGCACTCAGTTTTACAAAATGTCATTTTCAATGAAGGATATATCTTTATTAGTGCCTCTTTCCTTGAGTGACAAGCAGAATTAGCTCTTCATACAGCTTATTATTGAAACAGAACCTAGCAGTATTGCTAACCAGTCAACATCTGTGCTTTTTGCCCAAAGTCTTGCCAATCTCCCACTCTGTGTAATTTGATTCCCTCTACCTTTCTTTTAACCTTCACCTATATTTTCTATTTACTTTTTAACATTATTTGTTGACAAAGGAACACATTTTGGTTCAGTCATGCTGTTTTCTACAACTGATTTTAACCACTTATGCCACATGAGGAGGAAGAGAAAACATGCCAGGCTTCTCATTCTCTGCAATGATCTGTGTGAGCTCAACTACACTGGTCCCAGAGCTCATTTTCATAGACATTTTCCTTTCCCTACACCCACATGTGCACATGCATGCACACACTAATTCTAAAGATGTTTTGTCGTTGGTGGTATTATGTTGTGACATAAAAAATACTGGATAGAATATCATCAGACTTACACTATTGCTGAAGTGATTGAAGACATTCGTGTCTTTGTTATATTTTTTTTTCAGGGTCCATGCGTGGGCATGTGTGCACACATGTGTGTGAGTGTATTTGCAATTGTGTGAGTGCACATGTGCATGCAGGTTTATGGAGGCTTAAGGTGATGTTAGGGGTCTTCCTCCATTACTCTCTGCCATATATATTATTTATCATATTTATTTTATGTGTATGAATATTTTGCCTGCATATATATAAGTGTATCACTGCATGCAATGTCCAGAGAGGCCAGGAGAGGGTATACGATGCCCTCGAACTGTGGGGGCTGGGGATTGGACCCTGATCCTCTGGAAGAACATCAAGTGTTCTTAACTGCTGAGCTGTTTCTCCAGTCCATCTACCTTAGATATAGACGCAAGATCCCTCACCTGACCCTAAAGCTAACCTACTTGACTAGTTTAGCTCGCCAGCTTGCTCCAGGGATCCTCTGTCTCTGCCTCTCAAGTGCTGGGATTTTAGGTGGGCTGCTACACCCACCTGGCTTTTATGTGGGTGTTGGGAGTCAGACCTCTAGCCTTCATGCTTGCACAGTAAGTGCTCTAGTCACTGAGCCATCTCCCCAAAGCCCCTGAATTCTTAAGGTTTGAACATCCTACTGCTCATGTTGCTTGGTGCTCACATAAGTATAATATCAGGTGTGGCATGCATTTGGGATGAATTCATGATCGCTGATGACAATAGATGTGAACATGGATTTTCAATAACCATCTTCATGTCCATCTTTTCCTCTTTGGCTGACTTCTTGTCCTCATCAGATGGGATCAGATCTCCATGTCACCTCATAGTGTGGTTGACTGACTTCTTGTAGTGGCTGATGGTTAGTTCAGACAAGACATTTGTCTCCGTAACTCTTTCAACTGCTATTTCTTTGTAGGAAAATTTGAAGCTATGTATCTACTATCTGACAGCTTAGTTGAAATTAGATACTCTTCCATCAATGCCTCGGTCAGGTATTTCATCACACTGCAGTGACATGGGAGAAGGACCAGCACATATAGAGGTGTCATTTACATGCTGTAAGACCCACAGATGACAACCACGGATGCCTCGAGCAAATGTTTATACGCTCATGGTGATATGACTTCTCCTGCTTCTAAAGCAGATGGACATAGTAGTAGAATAAGTTTACCTGAAACTAGAGGAGTCCAGAGGCAGGTGGTGGCCACTTTGGGGTATTTGAAGCAAGTAGACAGAGCACTCCCTTCCTCAGAGTCACTTCTCAGTCCCTGTACTGCCATTTCGGTTTAGCCCTGGTCAATTGAGCTCCAGTGAGCCAAGAGCTCATTTCTGGCCCTTCTGGATGTGTGACAGCTATGAAACCTACAGCTCACTTTCAGGAACATTCCTCTTTCCCTAGACACACATGCATGTACAAATGCATACATTAACTTTAAATTAAGCCCTCTTAAATACATCTGGGAGAATATTTCTTCTTTTGTTATGGGGCAGACTTTACTCTGTCAAGATGGTGGTGGGGCTTTCCTCATTTCTACCAAAGTGGTAAAGTGGGCTGTGCTATTAAGTTGTGTAAGGTAATCCTGATCCTATCACGAAGTGTTCTCACCTTTACTTTGCTCATTATCCACAGTCTAATATTAACCTTTCCAGGCATAAATAATACAGCAGTGCCCCTCCCTGCACAGAACAGGAGGGAATGGTCTGCCTTCAATTCGTCTTTTTCTCTTTGATTCTTATAACATGCTTTTCCTTCTTGTGTTTGACAAAATGTCAGAACTGTATTTCTCTTTTTATTTTATTTATTTCTGTATGTGTATGAATGTATTGTCTGCATGCAGGTTTGTGCACCCGTGTCGTGCAATGCCGCGGAGGTCAGAAGAGGGTGTCCGATTCCCCTGGAACTGGAGTTCTCCTGGAACTGGAGTTTCAGATGGTTCTCGGCCGCCATGTGGGTGCTGGGAATCGAACCCGGGTCCTCTGTAAGAGCGGTCGGAGCTCTTAACCGCTAGGCCATCTCTCCAGCCCCAGGACTGTATTTCTCTTTATTTGTGCTATAAAAAGTTTCTTCACATATGAGGGACACCATTTGTCGTTTGTTTTTCTGGGACTGTGTTACTTCACTTAACATAATGTCTTCCAGCTCCATCCATTTACCTGCAAATTTCATGATGTTGTCCCTCTTTACTGCTGCATAGTATTCCATTGTATACATGTACCACATTTTCTCTATCCACTCGTCAGTTGAAGGGCACCTGGGCTGGTTCCAGCTTTTTGCTATTGTGAACAGAGCTGCAATAAACATAGCTGTGCATGTATCTTTGCAGTAAGTTGTGTCTTGTGGGTATATACCCAGGAGTGGTATGACTGGGTCAAATGGAAGGCTCATTTTGAGTCTTCTAAGGGTTCTCCACACTGCTTTCCATAGTGGCTGTACAAGTTTACATTCCCACCAGCAATGGATGAGTGTTCCCCTTTCCCCACAACCTCTCCAGCACTTGGTATCATTCATGTTCCTGATCCTAGCCAGTCTTATTGGAGTAAGGTGATATCTCAGAGTGGTTTTAATTTGCATTTCCTTAATTATCAGAGATGTTGAACACTTCTTAAGATGTTTCTCGGCCATCTCTAACTCCTCCTCTGTGAAGTCTCTATTCAGATCTTTGCTCCATCTTTTGAATGATTCATTTGTTTTCTTTCTTCTTTGTTTTTTGAGTAGCTTGTATACTCTGGAAATTAATGCTTTGTCAGATGTATCTGCTGTGAAGGTTTCCTCCCACTCTGTGGGTCTTCTCCTCACTTCCTTTATTGCTTCCTTTGATGTACAGAAGCTTTTGAGTTTAATGAGGTCCCATTTGTCAATTGTCGATCTTATTTCTTGTGCAGCTGCTGTCTGATTTAGNCTTTTTTAGTTTTTTCAATGTAGTAGTTTACTGTTTTAGTCAGTTCTTGAGCAAGTCTTTTGTTGTTTTTTTCCCTTTAATCTAACATTATTACTTCAAAATATGTATATATATATATATATATATATATATATCACATATACCAAAATGGGAGAGGGCAGAGTCTGAAAATAGGCTATAGGTTAATCCAAAACACGCGGGATTCACATTTTAACAGTAATGTTGCATGCAGGCAAAAAAAAAAAATAAACTTTTATATTCCAAGTTACATAGCAAGTTGATGTATTTTTAATGACTTTAAGAAGAGATTAATTTTTTCTCATAAATCTTAAAACTTAGGAAATAGAGACATAAACTTCAAGCTATATCTATAGTAGCATCAGAAAACATATGTATTATTTTACTAAAAAAATTACCCAGCTTGACTCACATGGAAAAATTTGGTGCTAGCATCTACAAATGAGGGACACCATACATTGTTGTTGTCTGGGACTGTGCAACTTCACTTAGCATAATGGCTCTAGTTCCATCCATTTTTCTGTGATTTCATGATGTCACCTTTCTGCACCGCTGCATAGAACTCTATGGTATAGATATACCACATTTCTTTATCTACTCAGCAGTTGGGGTTGCTTCCATCTTAACTATCATGAAAAGAGCTCCATGTAAACATGGCTGTGCACATATCTCTGCACTAGGATGAATCTTTGACTAAATACCCAAGAGTGGTATGACTGGGTCAAGTGGTAGGTTCATTTTGAGTCTTTTAAGAGTTTTCCACATTGATTTCCATAGGGGTTGCATGAGTTTGCATTCCCACCAGCAGTGAATGAGTGTTCCCTTTCCCCACAACCTCTCCAGCATTGGATCATTTGTTTTCTTGACATAGCCAGTCTTACCAGGGTAAGATAAAATCTTTAAAGTGGTTAATTTGCATTTCCTTACTTACACTAATGATGTGGACCACTTTTTAAGAAGTTTCTCAGCTATCATTATTTTCTTCATTTGTGAATCTCTGTTTAGCTCTTTCTCTGTTTTGAATGGGCCATTTGTTTTCTTGATCTTTTGGTTTTTTTTAAGTAATTTATATACTCTGGATGTTAAACCTCTATCAGATGTGTCACTGGTAAAGTCTCCCACCACACGTGGGTTTTCTTTTCACTTCTTTGATTGTTTCTTTCACATACAAAAGTTTTTAAGTTTAATGCCATCCCACTTGTTGATTGTTTGATCTTATTTCCTGCACAGCTCTGTCTGATTTAGAAAGTCTTTTCCACACCTGTATCTTGTAAGTTATTGCCAATGTTTTCTTCTACCATTTTCAGAGTTTCAGGTTCACATTGAATCCTTGATCCATTTGGGTTGATTTTTGTACAGGGTGAAATGTATGGTTTAGTTTTATCTTCTACAAGTGGTGATCCAGTTTTGCCAGCACCATTTGTTTGAAGATGCTGTCTTTCTCCATTGAGTTTCTTTGTCCCTTTGTCAAAATGAGATGGCTGAATTGCATGTACTCAAGTTTGATCTCAATTTTGTTCCATTGACTACAGGTCTGTTTTTGTGCTGCACCAGGCTGTTTTTATGACTATAGCCTATAATATAGTTTGAAATCTGGTATAGTAATCCCCCCCGCCCCCATGTGCTCTTTTTGCTCAGGGGTTGCTTTGTCTATCGTGGTCTTTTGTTTTTCCCATATGAATTTAGGGTGTTTTTTTTTTCTCTAAATCTGTGAAGAAAGTCATGGTGATTTTTAATTGGGATTTCTTGAATCTATATACTTACTTTGGGTAGGATGGTCATTTTATTATATTTATTCTTCTAATCCATAGCATGGGTGTTCCTCAGTCTTCTGGTCTCTTCTTTCAATCTCCTCTTCAAGGTTTTAAAATTTCATTGTAGGATCTTTAATGTCATGTCAGGTTTCTTCTGGATATTTCTTTTTGAGCTATCGTGAATGGGAGGACTCCCTGTATTCTTTCTCCAATTGCTTGTTGTTGAATAAAAAGAAAAGCTACTGATTTTTTCTAGACTTAATTTTGTAACCTGCTACTCTACAGAAACTGTTCATCACTTCTAGGAGTTTTCTGGTGGAATTTTTGGCATCCCTTAGGTAAACTATCATGCCATCTGCAAAAAGGGATAGTTTGACCTTCAAACTCTTCCAATTAGTAACTCCTTTAATTTTCCCTTTCTTGCCTTATATGTCTTAGCAAGCATTTCAAAGCACTATATTGAAAAGGAGTGGAGCTAGGGGCAGCCTTGCCAGTTTCCTGACTTTAAGGGGATGCTTCTAATTTTTCCCCATTTAGAAATGATGTTGGCTGTAGTTTATTGTATATGGATTTAATTATGTTGAGGAATGTTCCCTTTGGTCCAGTTCCCTCTAGGACTTTAAACTTGAAGGCATGCTGAATTTTACTGAAGGCCTTTTCCACATCAAATTGAATGATCAATGGTTTTCATCTTTCAGTCCACCTATGTGCTTTATGACATTTACTGATTTATGTATGTTTAACCATCCTGCATCTCTGGTAAAATCCACCTTGGTTATGGTGGATGACCTTTTTGATGTGTGACACAGTTCAATCTTATTTGTAGGAATGAAACTTTGCCTGGCTCAAGGCAAGGAACTTAAACTGTCCCAAGAACCTCAGAGTTATCTGATATCTCTATGGGCATTCAAGTTGTCTCTGTGAGTTATCTGTAGCTCTGTGAGGTTGGGATATTGCCGTGTTTCCTGCCCCACCTATCTCTGCAAAGTTCCAGACCCAGATGGCCTCTTCCCTTAAGGTATTGAGCAAAATGACACCACTAGTTTATGTTGCACAAACAGGAGCTCTGCAGCCCCCTTGGTAGGAGCCAAGGTGGCTCACCCTTCCCTTCCTCCTGCCCCCCCACTTCCTTGCCCAGAGCACAGTAGCTGTTTAGTATATAAACAATTTTTATAAAATATCTATATTCCCAGACCATTTCTCTGAGTCATTTCTTTATTCCCCCTCGGGTGACTTCTCATGGTCCCCACCCAACTCCTTGCCAGGAACTCAGCCTAAGAACTCAGCTTACAGCCTCATGAAGCTACCAACCTGGTTCTAGGAGGGAAGAACATCATGTGGATTGCGCCATGCATGATTAAAGGACCAACAGACAAATTACTTAACCAACACTTATTCACTAAAAGTTTATATGGAAGTTTGGCTAATATTTTCTATATTCTCAGCTATCAGCTGACTTTCTCATAAATGGATCAGAAATTAGTCATATATGGGCTCCAAACACACACACACACACACACACACACACAACACACACACACACACTTGAAAGTAGAAAAGAGAGGGGCTGGAGAGATGGCCTAGCTGGTTAAGAGCGCTGACTGCTGCTCTTACAGAGGACCGGGTTCGATTCCCCCAGCACCCACATGGCGGCGAGAACTGTCTGAAATTCCCAATTCCAGGAGAACTCCAGTTCCAGGGACTCCAACACCCTCTTCTGATCTCCGCGGCATTGCACAACACGGGTGCACAGACCTGCATGCAGACGTACATTGATAACATACAGAAATAAATAAAAAATTAAAAAAAAAAAGAAAGTAGAAAAGAGATTATATAGGGAGAAAAGGGATAAGAGAGACGGGGGACAAGAAGAGGTAGAAGGGGAGTGTTATGAGCTAAGTACAATGATACACTGACATGAAAATGTCACAGTGAAACACCATATTTGCACACTAAAAGTGAATAAGAAATACATAAAAGATATCCAATTTCTGCTTTCTACAATGAAGATATAAAACTTTTACGAGTGATACAATGTCAATTTCAACAAGTCATGATTAGTATCTGTTTTCATATTGTTCTTCCTGAAGCACAAATTGCCTCTGAAGAGCAGTTACTTTTCATTCATTGTTAAATTTCATCTTTGAGCTAAAGAAGTAGATTAGGCTTACTTATTTCTGGCTACATAGAATTCTACTAACAACTATTTGTTACTATAAAAAATATCAGAAAAGTGGAAAGTGTATATTTTTATAAAAGTCAAACCAGTGATACATCTTCTCGTATAACAACTTTCATTGTTGCTTGTTTTCAGTGCTGTGCTGTGAGCCCAGGGCCTCAAGGACGCTTGCTGGGCAAGTGCTTGCTGACTGGCTAGACAAATATTGTACATGTGATCTGCTTGGTACATCCTGAATAATCAAAGTTCATCTAGCAGGTTCTAGCTGATCCTATTTTTGTGAAATGAACCCCACCCTAACATCCTACTTTTCTTTATGCCCTCACTACTTAAGGTGCAGAAAACTGACCAGAGGCATTGGGCCTCACTTGGGAGTACTTCAGAAATGTAGATTCTCAGGATGTGCAGATTACTGCATGTACTTTAATAAGATCTCAGGTGAGCCACACACATATTTAGGTTTAGGAGTTCACCCTAGGAAATTCTAGTTTATACTTCTTGGCTAAAGTAGCTTGTTAAGGAAAAATGAAGTTAATGAATTTCACACATGGACCAACTATAGCCTGACTTCAGAATCTTTATTTTTCCTTCTAATTAAACTACCTGCTTTGCTGGTAGTAGCACTCAGTTTTACAAAATGTCATTTTCAATGAAGGATATATCTTTATTAGTGCCTCTTTCCTTGAGTGACAAGCAGAATTAGCTCTTCATACAGCTTATTATTGAAACAGAACCTAGCAGTATTGCTAACCAGTCAACATCTGTGCTTTTTGCCCAAAGTCTTGCCAATCTCCCACTCTGTGTAATTTGATTCCCTCTACCTTTCTTTTAACCTTCACCTATATTTTCTATTTACTTTTTAACATTATTTGTTGACAAAGGAACACATTTTGGTTCAGTCATGCTGTTTTCTACAACTGATTTTAACCACTTATGCCACATGAGGAGGAAGAGAAAACATGCCAGGCTTCTCATTCTCTGCAATGATCTGTGTGAGCTCAACTACACTGGTCCCAGAGCTCATTTTCATAGACATTTCTTTTCCCTACACCCACATGTGCACATGCATGCACACACTAATTCTAAAGATGTTTTGTCGTTGGTGGTATTATGTTGTGACATAAAAAATACTGGATAGAATATCATCAGACTTACACTATTGCTGAAGTGATTGAAGACATTCGTGTCTTTGTTATATTTTTTTTTCAGGGTCCATGCGTGGGCATGTGGGTGCACACATGTGTGAGTGTATTTGCAATTGTGTGAGTGCACATGTGCATGCAGGTTTATGGAGGCTTAAGGTGATGTTAGGGGTCTTCCTCCATTACTCTCTGCCATATATAATTATATCATATTATTTTATGTGTATGAATATTTGCCTGCATATATATAAGTGTATCACTGCATGCAGATGTCCAGAGAGGCCAGGAGAGGGTATACGATGCCCTCGAACTGTGGGGGCTGGGGATTGGACCCTGATCCTCTGGAAGAACATCAAGTTTCTTAACTTGCTGAGCTGTTTCTCCAGTCCATCTACCTTAGATATAGACGCAAGATCCCTCACCTGACCCTAAAGCTAACCTACTTGACTAGTTTAGCTCGCCAGCTTGCTCCAGGATCCTCTGTCCTGCCTTCTAGTGCTGGGATTTTAGGTGGGCTGCTACACCCACCTGGCTTTTATGTGGGTGTTGGGAGTCAGACCTCTAGCCTTCATGCTTGCACAGTAAGTGCTCTAGTCACTGAGCCATCTCCCCAAAGCCCCTGAATTCTTAAGGTTTGAACATCCTACTGCTCATGTTGCTTGGTGCTCACATAAGTATAATATCAGGTGTGGCATGCATTTGGGATGAATTCATGATCGCTGATGACAATAGATGTGAACATGGATTTTCAATAACCATCTTCATGTCCATCTTTTCCTCTTTGGCTGACTTCTTGTCCTCATCAGATGGGATCAGATCTCCATGTCACCTCATAGTGTGGTTGACTGACTTCTTGTAGTGGCTGATGGTTAGTTCAGACAAGACATTTGTCTCCGTAACTCTTTCAACTGCTATTTCTTTGTAGGAAAATTTGAAGCTATGTATCTACTATCTGACAGCTTAGTTGAAATTAGATACTCTTCCATCAATGCCTCGGTCAGGTATTTCATCACACTGCAGTGACATGGGAGAAGGACCAGCACATATAGAGGTGTCATTTACATGCTGTAAGACCCACAGATGACAACCACGGATGCCTCGAGCAAATGTTTATACGCTCATGGTGATATGACTTCTCCTGCTTCTAAAGCAGATGGACATAGTAGTAGAATAAGTTTACCTGAAACTAGAGGAGTCCAGAGGCAGGTGGTGGCCACTTTGGGGTATTTGAAGCAAGTAGACAGAGCACTCCCTTCCTCAGAGTCACTTCTCAGTCCCTGTACTGCCATTTCGGTTTAGCCCTGGTCAATTGAGCTCCAGTGAGCCAAGAGCTCATTTCTGGCCCTTCTGATGTGTGACAGCTATGAAACCTACAGCTCACTTTAGGAACATTCCTCTTCCCTAGACACACATGCATGTACAAATGCATACATTAACTTTAAATTAAGCCCTCTTAAATACATCTGGGAGAATATTTCTTCTTTTGTTATGGGGCAGACTTTACTCTGTCAAGATGGTGGTGGGGCTTTCCTCATTTCTACCAAAGTGGTAAAGTGGGCTGTGCTATTAAGTTGTGTAAGGTAATCCTGATCCTATCACGAAGTGTTCTCACCTTTACTTTGCTCATTATCCACAGTCTAATATTAACCTTTCCAGGCATAAATAATACAGCAGTGCCCCCCCTGCACAGAACAGGAGGGAATGGTCTGCCTTCAATTCGTCTTTTTCTCTTTGATTCTTATAACATGCTTTTCCTCTTGTGTTTGACAAAAGTGCAGAACTGATTTCTCTTTTTTTATTATTTCTGTATGTGTATGAATGTATTGTCTGCATGCAGGTTGTGCACCCGTGTCGTGCAATGCGCGGAGGTCAGAAGAGGGTGTCCGATTCCCCTGGAACTGGAGTTCTCCTCGGAACTGGAGTTCAAGGTTCTCGCCGCCAGTGGTGTGCTGGGAACTGAACCGTCCCCTGTTAGAGAGTCGGAGCTCTTAACCGCTACCATCTCTCCAGCCCCAGGACTGTATTTCTCTTTATTTGTGCTATAAAAGTCTTCACATATGAGGGACACCATTTGTCGTTTGTTTTTCTGGGACTGTGTTACTTCACTTAACATAATGTCTTCCAGCTCCATCCTTACCTGCAAATTTCATGATGTTGTCCCTCTTACTGGTGCATAGTATCCATTGTATACATGGTACCACATTTTCTCTATCCACTCGTCAGTGAAGGGCACCTGGGCTGGTTCCAGCTTTTTGCTATTGTGAACAGAGCTGGCCTGGCGGTTACAGGGGGGAAAATTGTAATTCATGGATTAACATATCCAAACAAGTGTCTATGCTAAAGTAACCTACCATAACTATTAGTGCTGCTTAAATACCTATATATCTAATTGCTTGTCTTCATTAGTAGGATCGAAAAGTTTTTTCCTGGACAAACTGTCAGCCCATGAAAGGAAACAAGCCAGAATTGACCAGAGTCCAAGTCAACAGCTCCAGAGAGAGTGGACTGTTTTACCTCTCATCCACCTGTGCCCCTTTTCTAAGCCTAGGAACACCTGCGGAAGAGGGGGCGTGGTAGAATGTAAGGGCTGCGATTGGGGTGAATGGTGAAACTACAGCAATGTAGTCTGGACACTCATTTGATCAACTTGATTGAACAAAAAACCTGTCTCCCCCCACTGGATGGTGGGCTGTAGGGTGGTTTTGGCACAACAGCCTGCAGATAGGTTTTGCATGAAGGATGCTTGTACTCATGGATTATCACTTATAGCTAAAAATGAAAAAAAAAAACTGAGAGAAAGATGCAGACAGTTATGGCAGAATGCATGATCTGGGATGGGGTGGGGGGTGGGGGGGAGGAAAGGGAAATTAAGCCTGAAGTGAACTGAATTGGAAAAAATGTATGAAATGCACAAAGCATCAATAAAAATTAATTAAAAAAAAAAAAGAAAAGTGAAAGGCTAGCAACTTTATAAATAGAGAATAATCTTAATTCAGTCATATAGAAATGATTATTCAAACTTGAGAATGTATGACATGTGATAAATATTTCTTCTAAATTAAATATTCATGAATAATGTGAAAAATCAAAAAAAAAAAAAGTTTCTTCATCCTGCTCTGAGCTCGTGCTCTCTGCCATCTGTCTGCAGACTAGATACTGGGCTCAGCCACATGACACTCTTGGGCCTGCTGGATATTGGCAGTCATGACACGAGAAGGGGCTGAAAATGGGCTCAAGAACTGGAGCTTACTCTCTCCTGCCTTGGCCACCCACAAGAGAAGGTCAAGTCTGGGCAAGACCCTGTTCCCAGGCTGACGGTCTTGTGTCACTTCCTCCATGTCCATGAGTGGGCCGCAGGGAACCGGAGGGGAAGATTCCAGGATGAGCCCCAGACGGATCAAAGAAAGGATGACCCAGGAGCAAATTCCAAAAGACGGAACAACTTGTTTACTTGCAGCAGCTTGGGGTCTTATATACCGACATTTGGGGGGGCTTCTGGGATGAGAATGGGGGTGAGAAGATGCATGGGAAATTCAGTGTCTTGGTTCTCGAAACCAAGATGTACTCTTAGATAAGGCAAGAACGTGATGCCTTTTGCCAGAATCCTCAGAGCAGGGCTGCAGGGCTGCAGGGCTGCAGGGCTGCAGGGCTGCAGGGCTGCAGGGCTGCAGGGCTGCAGGGCTGCAGGGCTGCAGGGCTGCAGGGCTGGTCTATCAATTTGGTGAGCGGGGGTGGGGTGGTTTAGACTCCTGGCCTTTGCAGGTAATACGGGTAAAAAACCAGCTCCCTTAATGCTCCAGCCGAATGGGATATTAAGCCCTACAGTCCTGTGAAACAGGTGTGGTTTACTCACTTCAGCTGACTCCTAGGGAGCCTGTAAACATCCAGAATCAGAATGGAGTCACTTTTGTCAACTCGAACCAAGCAAAGCTTGAGGTTCAAAGGAGGAACCTTTTGAAGGTATGCCTGATAGCAAGAACTATGCAGGATGAACTCTCCCAACACCACAGTCTCACCCTAAGGCTGCTACAGCCTCACACAAAAATCCTCCCATGAAGATACCTGCTCCAAGCTGCCTGTCCAGTCTTTGATGCTGTGCTTGTTACTGATCCTAGCAGCCAAGGATTACTGTTTTGAAATATCTTATGCAATCCTCTTTTTTATTTTAAAAACTTCCCCTTGCCTAAGCATCTTTGAGTATACTTATCATTAACTATGGTATATGTTTCACCATTGTAATGCCCTGCTAGTCCCAAGGAAATAGCATTATTCTTGGGAGAATTTCCCTCTGACTGCTATTCAGGTTGACCGGTCTCAAACACCTGAGTGTAGCCCAAATCAGGGATGCCACATAACTGACCCCTGATTAGCTGAAAAACCAGGAACATTAACACTTAGTGGTGGTCCCTTTCATAGCTGTTAAACTGGCCCTAGATTTCTCCTCTTGTTCAGGATATCCCTCCTTCTGTACTCTGCACTCAGGCAGACCCCCTCCTTGTGTGCCCCCCTCTAATCATCACCTCTTCTGCCTCCTTCAGTTCTCACCAGCATTTGAATCAGCTCTAGCTTCTTCTATTACTTAGTTCTTAAATAATGTCCTCTGTCAGTCTCCTCCTCCTCTTGCTACCTTGTTTCCCCCTCTCCTTCATGCTGGAGTGCAGAGGGAGATTTCCCTACTCTCCAGTTCTACTTTAACCCATATAGCAGCTTGTTTTCTCCATTACATCACTGGAATAGCTCTTTCCTAGGATATTGATGATTTCTGCTATGTTGAGTATAATGAAGACCTTCAGTTCTTTTTCATTTTCTTGGTACATAATCTCTTTGTGGCCCTTGACACAATGCATTCCCAGAGCCTCTCTTCCACTCCTCAGACACCACCTCCTCCTGGTCTCCTCTGCTGGTCCTTAGGTTGCTTCCTGGGATTCTCATTCCTCCCCTTAGACATTGGTGAGTTCTCAGGGTCCTTTCTAGCATTTCTCCTCTTATTTACATACCTAGACTAATCTCATCTCTATCTCATCGTCTTGTTTCTATGAATAAGCTGTAGACTCCCAGATCTCCAAACAAGTCTTTCTTGTTCCCTGTCCTGTGCTCCAAACTTTTGGAATATGTCACATATCCCATTAGTAAACATGGGAAGTCTAAAATAATTCATCATGGAACTGATGATTGAAAATCCAAAAGGAGCCAGGGGCTCCCTCCCTCCAAAAAACCTGAGTGACCCTTGAGGACCAGAACTGACCTTGAAAAAGCAAAAACCTTGGTTCATCTGGGCTAACTGTGTGGACTTAAACATCAAAAAGGAAAGTATAACCATAAATAAATAAATAGTAAGGCCTGAGAAATTGTACTTCAGTTATAATACTTAAGATCTTAGTAAAAAGACAAAAGAGCACAGTTGTTTTGCCTATCTTACTGGCAAGTGCAGCTACCCTGTGACTGCCACTTGCTTTTGCCATCTTTCAAAGATGTGAGAAGACACAGCTTTTCAACCTTCCAATATGGACTGAAGACTCATGTCTCTTCAAGAATCCTCCAAACCTACAGTGCCAGATGGACACTGCTGAGACATTCAACTTGTGGACTGAGCTACTACTGGGGTTTCCACTTCTTCAGAGTGTAGACTGCCATTGTTGGACTACCCAGGTTGTATCATGGAGACCAGTACAGGAGGATCAAGACAGGGCGTGGTGCTCATTTGGTGACCATGGGAAGGGAAAACCCCAGTGTGGAACACAAGGGCAGAACTGATGGTGGTTTGGGTTTATCAAGGAAGAGACTTCAAACATGACATCTTTCAGCCTAATAAAGAAAAAAAAATCATAAGCTGAAGATGCTAAAACCTATGATTATATGTGGCATGCATATGTGCATATTTTGGAGTGATGTATATTGGAAGGAATAACAACAACAACAGCAACAGAAAAATCTGAGTCAAAAAACTGACTGAAACTATGAACTTCTGCTTGAAACAATAAACTTCTGCATCGAGAATTTTGAGAGAGACTGAGAAAAAGATGAAAAACATTTTTAGCAGAATGCATGAGCTCTGGTGGGGTGGGGGGCAGGGAGGGGCCATGAGTCTAGTTTTGATTTGTAATGTAATTTGATTTGTATGAAATGCACAGAACTTCACTAGAACATTGGCTTAAAAAAAAAGAAAGTTTCTCAAATAGATTTTATTTTCTTGTTCCTTGACTCTTTTGCACTTCAGCTCTAGTCTAGAACACCCCACATCCCAGTTTTGTCCTGGTGAGTCAAGGAAGAGGTGTCCTTGTGTTCCCCCAACACACACATACAATAGCATGTGGCCCTGACTTCTCTGTTGGCTTATCCCATCTCCTCACATCCAGTGGCCTTGTTTCCAGTCTGTCATTCAGGCTGAAATACCTACAGGCATGGATTATGTCTTGTTTATTACTGTAGCATCAGGAGTCATCACATCTGGGGATAATTCTCAGTAAACAACTAAGTGGCTGAGAAAATTTTTTCTCTACCTTGTATGTGTCAAAACTAAGACTTTTTAGTTCCTTAAAGATTTCCTCTCCTTCCTTATCATCTAAATGGATTTTGTTCTTCTTCTATTGGCACAATCCTTAGGTCCTATAAAAATGTCTTCAGTTTCTTTTACTAGCTATGTCAGAGCAATAAGCTTCACAAGCTTCCCCTGTCTCTAATGACAGCCATATGGGGCCATGATACGCTAATACTCACTTTGATAACCTGAAGTTATTGTTAAAACAAACTGAGCTACCTCCAGTTCACCTCCCATTTTAAAGGGCCCACTAAAATGGATTCTGTGAAATAGGCTGTTAAAAAGTATCCTCCTTAAGGAGAAAATATAAACAGGGGAGCACTGTTATCTCAGAAAACTCAGCCTATCTCTCTAGAGAGCATGTTTCGCTTGACTGAACACAAGGTAATAATGCCCATTGGCACAGCACAGTCAGAGCCTGTTTCTGTCCACACTAACGGACACAGACCTATGAAAGATTCTAAGAAAAAATGACTCCAGATTCAGTTTTGAATATCTTTGGGAGTGACTCAGGTATGACATGGGCACAATATATGTATTTGTGTAATGGAAGCAATAGTACTCAGCATTATAACAAGAAATGCCTTGTTCATCGGTACCATGTTTCCCCAATACTAATGAACTGGGGTGTCACAATTCTATACCTAAAAATTGTAAGAAAACTGCTGTTGCTACCATAAAGCTTAGAACAATTTTCCTACAAACATACACACACATACAGGCACAGACACGCACACACGCACACATACACACACACACACACACACACACACATGCACACACACACAAACAGAAAACAGCTTGAAGGAAGTCATAGCAGGAACTCAAATAAGAACTTGAAACAACCACCACAGAAGAAGGCTGAGTGCTGACTTGTTGGCAGACTCCTTCTCAGCTAGCCAGCTTTTTTATACAGCCCAGGACCATCTGCTCAAAGAATGGTGTCACCCAGAATGGGTTGAGCCCTGATACATCAGGTAACCATCAAGGCGGCTCCCCGCAAACATGCTCACAAGCCTGTCTGATCTAGCCAGCGCCTCAACGAGGCTGTCCTCTCAAATGACTCTGGGATGTGTCCAGTTGAAAATTAAAGCTAACTAGGACATAGCCCTTGACTGAGCATTTTCCTAATCACCTCCTGGGGTCCTACATCCTGACGTAGGAATTGAGGGTCTTGGAATCATAATTTTTTGAAAGTAAAGAAACAAAGCTGGAGTTCAGGTTCTAAACGGGGAAGAAAGCTCTGGTTTCTATTTGAAAGATTCCTGAACTATGGTCATTCCACCAGCTGCCTTTCTTGAACCATGATCATAGTGTTCAGTACCAGGATGAAGTGTGTTCTCAGAGACATGAACATGTAACCCAGGCATACAGGCAGAGGAAGATGGTAGAGTTTAAAAGGCATTGCGGAGTTCTCAGCAAACAGAAACTCTGGCAAGGTCTCTGGAGGACAGACAACCCAGGTAAGCACCTCTGGTGATTTGGGGACCAGGAGCTGTCTCTATTGCTTTTGCAGGTTCTGATACATCGTTAACATTGCTTGTTTTGTTTTTTTTAAACAGAGAAACTGTAGTATTTCAGTGTCCTATGGTGAATCACTGACTGTGGAGAAGCCTAGTATGCAGCAGAGAAAAATGATGAAGTAAGTATGGGCTACAGCAGAGAAGCAGGAATGAGTCTTAGAGAAAGGGTCTGTTAGAGGGCCAGCCAGCCTGCCAACCTCTGGCCTAGCAAGAACATTACCCACCCAGCTCCACCCTGGGGTAGAAGGCCTTTTTTCATACCCCTGCCAGGCCTTTGTTTTTCATGAGAAGAAATAGAGTTTAATATATACAAAGTTCTGAGTATTCTCTTTCCAGCCATAAAAAAAAAATCTCAAAAATTCAGGCAATATGCTTCTAACAACTTTACAAGGCCATGGAGCCTTCAAATTCTCATGATTACTTAATGCCTCAGTTAAGATTATATATTTATTTATTAACACTGTAGGCATACACTACAACATTAACAATGTAGACATGAAGAAGCATGAATAAAAATAAGATGATATGTGCTAAAATGCATAAAAAGATATATTCTGACACAGTATTTTCTTCCTATAAGATAGGACACTTCTTGCCAGTCTTGCTGTAGTGAAGGTGGGTCACAGACAAGAAGAAAGGATGCTTTAGGTAGATCAAGCAAAGGGAAGACAGGAGAGTGAGAAGCTGGTAAATTGTTGAAGAGGGGCTTTAAAAATGTGGAGATGGGCTGGAGAGATGGTGTGGGCATTACCTTCTGCCGGCAGGCAGTATTTAAGGCCACGGCAGAAGGAGCTGGTCCCCTTTTTTTCTCCTGTGGCTTGCCTCTCTCATCTGGTGAGTTTGTCTTGCTGCTGTGATCAACCTTTCGGATCCCAACATGTACTGAGACTGGCAGATCTCCTGGAACCCATTTGGGCCTTCAGCACTGGATTGGGACTACTGAGACATCCAGCCTTGCGGACTGAGCAGTTCCCTGGATTCTCATCTTGGCCTTTCCAGTGTGGTGCAGCTACTGTAGGAATCCTTGAACTCTGTCACGTGAGCAAATCAATAAATTGTATATAGCTATATATATTCATCCTGTTGCTTCTGTTTCTTTAGAGAACCCTGGCTAATACAGATTCCTCAGCAGTTAAGAGCACTGACTGCTCTTGCAGAGGACCCTGGTTCGATTCCCAGCACCCACATGGCAGATAACAACCATTGTAACTTCAGTTAGGGGATCCAACACCCTCTTCTGACCTCTGTGGACATTGCACAGCATGGGTACACTTACATACATGCAGGCAACACACTCATATACATAAAATAAAAATAATAAAAATATTTTTAAAAATTAAAAACAAATATGGTGATGCAGACTTCCATTTCTGGTTTCTAGCAATTCTTTCTATTCTAAAACAAACAAGCAAATATAATTTTTAAAGATTGGATAAAATTACAAAAAACATTCACAACCCTGAGTGTACAGAAGGGCCTTGGGAACAGTACAGCTGTGGAAGCCAGCAGCTGCTCTCTGAGGGTTTATTGGCCCTTATCTGTTCTAGAGCTTTGGGTTTTCTTAGTCATGTTGGGGCGGGAGTGCAGGTACTGAATAGGGAGTTGGGATGGCAGAGGTTTCTGCAAGTGCTACACAGTGAAACAGAAAAACTGCTTCACAAAAGGTACAAACAAGGAAGATGAAGCATCTCTTCCTTCCAGGAATTTGTAGCCACAAGCTTAGTCCAAGGAAGTTCAGGACTTGAATTCATACTACTGGTATGTACCAAAAACATCAAACAAACAAACGAAATGACTGGTAATGAGAAGTTACTCAAAGGTGCAGAGTGTCCAAAGTGACTCTGGCGTACAGCCGGGGCCAATCTAAATTCCCTCTGGAAGACTCTAAGTGTTCCCACACAGATAAAGATCAGAGGAAAGGATGGAGAAGTCAGATATAGATCTAAGCACAGTTCCAGAGGGAGACTATAGCAAACGGGAAGAAATGATAGCTTTTTTTTTTTTTTTGTCTTTTTGAGACAGGGTCTCCCCTTAGTCCCAGCTGGCCTGGAGCTCACTCTGTACACCAGGCTGGCCTTGAACTCAGAGATACACCTGCCTCTGCCTCCCAAGTGCTGGGATTAAAGCAATATCTTATTAGAAGAATGTATGCTACGAATTGTTTGGATTTACAATCACAACAAATTGCAAGCAGAAAAATAAGAAATCCACACGTTGCCACACTGTAGTGAAACACCTTTAATACCAAAGGCAAGGAGAAGATCTTAAAATCAGCCATAGAGGAAACTCAGAAACAGTAACTGACTGTCCTCAGCAGCTACAGTGGAAGATGGCAGGAAGAGGGACACAGTCTCTCTGCAAAAGCATTCGAGAAAGTAACTGACGTGGAGAATGGCATAACTGTGTAAATGCCTTCAGGGAAAACAGGAAACAACAAAAAAGCATCTTTCAGAGAAATGTCAGGAGAGTTTGCCACCAGAAGAACCCTGAATATAATCTTCCAGAAGGAAGTCTTCTGTTCTCAGAGCTTCCTGGATATCTGGTCTACCTACCCCATCTCTTATCTCATTGTGTAAGTTGCATTAAGGAGCTACTCAAGAGTTCTTTTAGAATGGACTGTATTCGCTTGATATGAAAAATTAGACTCTATCCATATGCAAGTGAGTCTCAAATAGGAGGACCCTTCCTGGGCTCCCAAGGAGGCAGGAGACCTCAGCTGACACAAGAAGGAGATTAATGTTTTTTTTTCCAACCAGCCTGATAATTCATCCCCATTTACAGTAGTTCAATTTACTTGTTACCATTTGGTATTTGGGAGCCACTAATAGCACTGTCAGGTAAAGTGAAAGAAAAGCAATGGGGAAAACACTGGGAGGCATGATTAAAATGAGGTGCTAATAACTCCGCCCATCAAAAATCCCCTTTCATTGTGGCTTCCAGAGCAGTTCATTAAGCAGACCTGCCAGCTGGAAAGAAGCAGGTAGAGCCCGTGTGAGAGCCAAGCTGTCCTCCAGGCCTCAAACACAGACAGACACTCTTCCCTACCAAGGCCCATTTTGTCAAGGTCCCATGAAGCTAGAGCTCTGGGGCGTCCTCAGCACCTGTCCTGGGCAGTGCCAATCCTGAACTGAATGTCCCATGGTGACTCTTTTTAGCTTCCTGTGTGCTGTGGAGATTGTATTGAGTTTTCTTCAGGGTCTTGACCACCCACGAAGGTAAACCTTTATTTCAGGATGGAGGAAGTCTGCTGACAGAGGTTCAAACATGAGCAAGCATCCAGGCAATGGCAAAATATCTGAGTCACTTATAACTTTCAAATAATCTAGCCATTCTGCTGTACTTATTAGAGAATAAAAGCTTAGGCATGATGCCTGCATCATTTGCTCAGTAGACTATACTTGATGAGGTGGAGTTTAACAGCATCCTCATTCCACAGATCAGAGACATGGAAAGGGATAGCCTAGAGACTGAGGTTTTGTGGCACCAAAGCTAAGTCTCCCAGTTCTTTTTGTGCAAACATAGAGCTTTGTCCAACAAAAAAGTTTCTCACAGCCTGAGATGTTACGCGGAATCTATAGGCTAGCATCAGTTTGGGCTAGCATCAGTTTGTATCTGGGCTCTTCCTGTGAGCCAGGGCAGCTCTAAGGGATTTACTTTGTTAGCTCATTTAATCTTCACAAGAGCAGTAAGAAATAGGTGCTATTTGTTCCCACTCTGCACGGTAGTGTCTTGTTCAAGGTCATGGAACTAGCAGAATCTTTACTCTTTTAAAACATTTTTTGGGGCTAGAGAGATGGCCTAGTGGTTAAGAGCACTGACTGCTCTTGCAGAGGACCCGGGTTCGATCCCCAGTACCCACATGGCGGCTGAGAACCGTCTGTAACTCCAATTCTAGGAGAACTCCAGTTCCAGGGGAATCCAATGCCCTCTTCTGACCTCCAAGGCATTGCCCGACACGGGTGCACAAACCTACGTGCAGACAGTACATTCATACACATAAAAAATAAATAAAAATTAAAAAATCATTAAAAATTTTTTGATATATTTCTTTTTATTTTATATATATGAGTGTTTTGCCTGCATGTGTGTAAGTGTACTTGTATCATGCAGAACCTGTGGATGCCAGAAGAGGGTATCATATCCCCTGAAAGTGGAATTAAAGACAATTGCTAGCCACCATGTGGGTGCTGGGAATCAAACCTGGGTTCTCTGTAAGAGCATCCAGTGCTCTTAACTGCTGAGCCATCTCTCCAGCACCCCCAGAATCTTTTATTTTAATCCCTTCTGTGTGTATAGTTTATTTTTGTCCTTGGTTCCTGTCTTGTCTACACCTCTTCTGTCTTCTTTCTTCTTTTTTTCCTTGTGTCCTTCAATTAGGGCCTGGTAGTTCTAAAGTGTAAATAAATGTTTTAAAGGTGAACTGTTTTTTTAGTCCCCAGTACACCTGTATAGTTGCTCTTATTCTAGGTTGGGACCTCGGCTTGCTTTTCTATGGAAGGAAGGATTATAATTAAACCATTTGGTCTTGAAGCTAATGGTGAGATACCGCAGGCACTCTACGGATAAAAGGAAATCTGTCTCACTAAGATTAACCCAGGCCTTGGCAGTGTGAGTTGGGGCTGGAACTAACAAGCCATAGCTCCACATTTGTGACCCAAACCAGGCCACACATCTATGGCTGTCCCAGGGCTAGCATCTCTAACCACATCTGGGTGTAGAGGTCCTGCTTCCTTGCCTACATCCTGGGAAGGTTCCATTCTGGAATGTGGCAAGGGTCCATTCTGGGAGAGCCAATGTCCATCTTTATCACATCTCCCACAGAAACAAGTGTGCAAGCTGGCCAGCCCAGAGTGTTACACATGGAGCTTATTGAACTGCAGAGCACCAGAGCTTTGTTTGTGACTGGCCAGATTCTGAGCCATTCATTTTAATCGATATTACCAATTGAGTTCACTGTCACAGCTTTACTAGGATGTGGTAACACCTTGCAATTGCTCCTCTTTGGGCCCATTGACTAGACCAAATGTCTGAGGAGCTCAGCCAATGGATCTATCATACATCATTGAACTTGGCTTTGAATTGTTACAAACCCTCCCAGCCAGTCACAGAAAGAAAAGGTGCCTTTCAGGACAAAGATATAGAGCAAAAGATAGGTTAAGGTGTTGTGGGCCTTCTTTGAGAAAAACAATACAAGATTGTGAATATGGAAGTTCTAGGCTATTGTTAGGGCCTGTATGAGTAAGAAAGAAGATGCTGAAGATCAGCTTCATTAACATTGTGCTGAGAATGTCTCCTGTACTGAACAACAGGCAGATGTGTGGAAGAAAGGTGTCCCAAATGTGGGTGCCCTCCGAGTAGACAGAACTCTGTTGTGGCTCATTTGGGAAATTATTGCAGAAATTGACAATCAGACACTAATTCAGACAAGGGAAGAGGTCAGCAAGAAGCAAGAGATACGGCTGCTAATCAGACAGGTGAGACAGCCAGCAGACCACCAGGCAAAGAAGAGAGTGAGGAAAACAAAACCTCCGGAATGGCACCGGGCGGGCCTTGCTCCCGCGATACTTCATCCCGAAAGAAGTCAACACAGCCACTTGGACGGGAGGGAGAGGCTGAAGTAATGCACGGAGCAGCTTTCATTTGTTCCACCAGCCTGTCTCCCTGTGGTGATGGGTGGGGTCATCCCTCTGTCAGCTAAGTCTACATGCGTTCCCCGCCTCTTCTCGTCACTTCCATCCATCCTCCATCACATTACTGTTTCCCCAGAGCTGTCCCCTACAGATGACGTCATGACGTCCCTTGACCTATAGTTGGTTTGTGCCAATAGGACCCACTAGCGGAGATCAGAAAACAGGAGTGGATAACAGGAAGGAGGTGGGGCGGGAAATGAGCTTGGGACTCGGGGTATTTCCTGCTTTGCCCTACCTCAGAACCATCCTTCTGGCAGGGGCTGCCTCCAGGAACTCAGCACTACCTGGGCCCGGGGATGGCAATGGCTTTCTACAGTTAGTAGATTCTGAGTTTGAACTCAAGACCCTTTCTAAAAGGAAAAGCGGAAGAAAGTAGGAAAGAAAAACATGGAGAGAAACAGGAAAACAGACGCAGAGAATGATATACTGAAAGAGAAACACTCTTCAAATACTTTGAGAGCGCTTTTCTGTTGCCAAACCTAGCAGCCCATTTCTCAGCCCCTACTTTGGAAGTGAGAATATCTGTCATAAATAATCTAATGGTTAAACTGCTAGTCACAAAAATTTACTTTATTCTAGAATAATTTGACAGGTTTTTTTTAAAGTCTAGCTTTTTAAGGAATAGAAACACATTTAAAGAATTTTCCCTCCTTCCTCTCTCTCTCCTTCTGTCCTTCCTTCCCTCCCTCTCTCCTTCTGTCCCTCCTTCCTCTCTCTCTCTCTCATTCTGTCCTTCCTTCCCTCCCTCTCTCCTTCTGTCCTTCCTTCCTCTCTCCTTCTGTCCCTCCTTCCCTCCCTCTCTCCTTCTGTCCCTCTTTCCTCTCTCTCTCCTTCTGTCCTTCCTTCCTCTCTCTCTCCTTCTGTCCTTCCCTCCCTCTCTCCTTCTGTCCCTCCTTCCCTCCCTCTCTCCTTCTGTCCCTCCTTCCTCTCTCTCTCCTTCTGTCCCTCCTTCCTCTCTCTCTCCTTCTGTCCTTCCTTCCCTCCCTCTTTCCTTCTGTCCCTCCTTCCCTCCCTCTCTCCTTCTGTCCTTCCTTCCTTCCCTCTCTCCTTCTGTCCCTCCTTCCTCCCTCCCTCCTTCTGTCCCTCCTTCCTCTCTCTCCTTCTGTCCTTCCTTCCCTCCCTCTTTCCTTCTGTCCCTCCTTCCCTCCCTCTCTCCTTCTGTCCCTCCT
>VZQC01001310.1:2774812-2869956 GCA_009823505.1 Rhizomys pruinosus | reverse complement strand
TCCCTCCTTCCTCTCTCTCTCCTTCTGTTCCTCCTTCCTCCCTCTCTCCTTCTGTTCCTCCTTCCTCCCTCTCTCCTTCTGTCCTTCCTTCCCTCCCTCTCTCCTTCTGTCTCTCCTTCCTCTCTCTCTCTCCTTCTGTTCCTCCTTCCTCCCTCTCTCCTTCTGTCCCTCTTTCCCTCCCTCTCTCCTTCCGTCCCTCCTTCCTCTCTCTCTCCTTCTGTCCTTCCTTCCCTCCTTCTCTCCCCACCCCTTCCTTTTTCAACTTAAGTATGTCAGTGGTTCAGTAACGATATCTGAAGAAATACGTTGGCCACAGTTCTTCTACTAACCTAGCTCTTAGTTTGGTGGTTGTATTAGTCAGTTTTCTGTTGCTGTGATAAAGCCACCATGACCAAGGGAACTTAGAAAAGGAAGAGTTTATTTGAGCTTCCAGAGAATTTAGAATTCATCATAGCAGGGAAGCATGGTGGCAGGAGCTGGAGCAGAGGAGGTTCACATCTTCAAGTGGGCACAGGAAGCTGAGAGAGAAAGAGCAACTGGAGACTGGCAAGGTGTTTTGAACTCTCTAAGCCCGCCAACAGTGACGTACTTCCTCCAGTGTGGCCACATCTTCTACGATCTCCCCAAACAGCTCCACTAATTGGGGACAAAATGTCTGAATACTTGAAGCCTATGGGGGATATTCTCATTCAAGCCACCAGAGTGGTACATCTGCCCACTAACTGTTACCTGGTATCTATTCAGCTTCTGAGCCCTTGTTAACTTTTTAAAAAATATTTCATTCATTATTCTTATTTTATGTGTATGAATGTATTGCCTGCATGTATGTAAATGTATCCATGTCATGCAGTGCTCATGGAGGACAGAAGAGGGCATCAAATCTCCTGTAACTGGAGTTATGGACTGTTGATAGCTGCCATGTGAGTGCTGGGAACCAAACCCAGCTCCTCTGTAAGAGCAGTCAGTGCTCTTAACTGCTGAGCTATCTCTCCAGCCCCTCATTCACCTCGTAATAAAGGAGACTTAATTATCTTACAAATTCTACATCTGCTGAGAAACCAGATGATGAAACCAAGGGGAAAATAATTGGCCAAGAACTGTATTTAAATTACAAAATTTCAGAGAAGAGCTTCTTTAGCCCATCTCAATGTAAAACAAAACAAAAAAGCAAACAAAAACTTTATTACGTAGCATCTTTTCTTTCAATTTATATCCCAAAATAGCCTTTCAGAACAAACTTGTTTAGGATTTGGACAATGTATGAGTTTCAGGTACAGAGGAAACAAAAAGTTGTAGTAAAGATTTGAATAAACTAGACATTCGACGAGACGAGGTCTAGCTATTTTCCTGATGAAGGGTATCTAAAGGAGCCTCTGTCTCAGTGGCTTCTGCACCGGGCAGTGTCGCCTGGATGTCTCCGTGGGTGTCTCATCCCCTGCAGTGCCTGCAGGATCTTCTCTCTGCTTCATGCTTTTTCTCTCTGGATTTTCAGTTGAAGACATTCAGATCCCATGGAACTATCATGCCCATCCATCTCAGGGACTAAAAAGTTGAGTCATTTGCTACCAAAGAGGTGGAAACTAGGGCTGGGGAAGACTTAGAGGATAGGAGGAGAGCACTAAAGTCTTTAAAGAATCTCATGGGATCACACTGAGAGGCACCACGATGGGTTTTCATAGGCATCACTTGCCAAGAGAACCAAGGCAGTAGATACTTGGATCCATTCATTGATCCATTGAGACTGTGGACAACCAATATGTAATGTCAGCGGAAGGTCAGCAGAGCAGGGTGTTGGAAAGGGTGTTGTTGGAGTGACTGCCTAAGAAGGATGCAATATGGAAAAGGACAAAAGCCAGAAATCTGGGAAAGCAGAACATAAAGCCCCTCAGAGTCTGGGGTGTTAAGGGTGGTAGGACGAGCTGTGTAGGAAAAAATGGCCTGAAGTGGAGATTACAAATTTAAGGCAGGACAAAGGAAAGGAAGAGAGAAGGCAATTTCAGGGTGTGGCTCGGACAGTTGGAGGACAAGCAGAAGAGAGGAGGGGTCTGTGAGGGCTGCTGGACTCCTATCCTGTCCTTTTCAACCTTGAGGTCCGATTTTACTCCCGAGTATGAAGCTGGTAAACACAGTGCTCCTTTTGAAACCCGTCCTCTGAGCTGCCACCCTTTGCACCCTCCTCATTCATAAGCAGTGCCCACCCACCTTTCCTCTCAACCACCATGCGGAAGCAGCTCACAAGGAAGAAAGCTTCAGATAGCTTCACTTCAGAATTGTCTTTTCTTTTTAATTATTTCTCTTCATGAAGATTTATTTTATACTTGTGTGATACTATTCCTGGAGATATGTGAAGAAATCTCTACTCACCCTGATAGGGAACCAACAACAGACCAAAGTGAGGACACCATCAAAGTCTAACTTCATGAACCATTGAATTTTATTGGGATTACTTACAGGATCGTGGGTTAGGGGTTGCTTACGAGAGCATAAATAGCTCAAAGACAGCTGCATCACCTAACGCCCACCCCAGCATGGATGATGATGGCTCAGGGAAGCTGGGGACTCGGCACGTAATGCACACTCTGCAGGCAGCTCAACATATTGCAGTGTCTCCAGTTGGTCTGAGCCTCTTCCAGGCAGCATGACAGGTCTCTGCCTATTGTAGGTGACTTGGCTGGTCTAAGATGTCTCCTAGTGGTCCTTACTGCTTATATAAGCTTTTGGAAGGAGGAGCCTAGTGAATCTGGTCAGTTTCAGGAACTTCCTCTAGAATTGTTTAGTTCCTAAGCTCACTTCCCTGTTTGATGGAATGTTTCACTCATAGAATATTCCAGCTCTTAAAGAGCTTGCTTTTAGCATGAAATGTTTTCACACACCCCCACACTTAGAACATCCTGTGTCTTAAAGAGCTTCGCCTCCAAGATAGAATATTCTGTTTCAGAGGAAATTGCTATCCAACAACACTATTGGGTCTTAGTGGTAATGTATTTTTAATTGTTTTTTAGGTTAGCATACAATGTAAATGGTTTCATACAACACGACATCTTCGAGGTATATGTCGTTCTACTTTGTTCTCCTTCATCCCCTCCTTCACTGCCCTCTTCAGCCTCTTCCACACACTGCCCCTACCTTCACCTCAGAATTGTTATTCTAGGTACCAAGATGGTACCTTTATCCGTGTTCAAGAAAAATTCTGGAATATATTTATTTCTGGGGCCGAGACTTTTAGCTCCCAATTAACCTCTTCATTCTTGAATAAATCCTTAAAAGTACCTCCCTAAAAGTTATGGGAAAAGATGATGATATGGATAAAAGCTGAAGTAAATGTGAGTTCTTGGTTTTTTTCTCCAGCTTAGATCCTGGTTTCTCAATGACTGTCTCTGGGCTAGAGACGTCATAAGTGCCAGCCTTCAGGAAATGCAAGTTTCTCTGGCTTCACCTCTCAGCACTTCACCTAGGGAGAGGGCTGGTAAGGGAAGAGCCATTTTCTCCTTTACTTTTCTGGCTTTCACATGTGACTCTGTAGAAATGAGCTTTCCATAGCCCCAAGAAACATGGAATCCCAAACCCAGCATTTGATTCAGCGCCAAGTTAGTGCTTCTTGGCATCTACTTGTAATGCTAGTTTGTGTGTGTGTGTGTGTGTGTGTGTGCGTGCGCGCGCATGTGTGTGTGTGTGTGTGTGTGTGTGTGTATACATAGTGAAAAATCAGTATCACCCTGATAATCAAAATAGAAAGCATTGAAATAATGCTTCTTTTAAAAATTAAAATTTCTGGGGTTGGAGAGAGATAGCTCAGTGGTTAAAAGCACTGGCCGCTCTTGTAGAGGACCTGAGTTTGATTCCCAGCACCCATATGGCAGCTAACAACTGTCCATAACTCCAGTTCAAAGAGAATCCAGCACCTTCTTCTGAACTTTGTGAGCACTGCACCACATGGGTGCACTTATACACAACCTGGCAATACACTAAAATTAAAAAAGTAAATAAAATGTTTTTATTTTATATTTAAAGATTTTAAAAAGTAAAAATATTTTTAGTTTATATTTTAAAATTTCCAACTGAGCAATATAGATTAGCCAGAAGGAAGGAAGGGAACAGTCATCCTTGTAAATCCCACAGCCTCTCTGAATCTTAGTTTGTTCATTTGTTGAGAAACCTCAGGCCTCTTCGAGTTCTAAACATCAATATGATTTTACATAAATAGCTCAATAGCTTTTGTGGAACCTAAAGAAATTTATTCACAGACAAAAAGAAAAAGTCTGGTTTGGTTTGACTTTTCCTCGGAGACCCTGGCAGAGAGCCTGTACCAGAGCTGCTTCTATTCATCTCGTTCTTAATTTTTTTTTCATTGCATCTCGCATCTCAGCAGAGAGCTTATCTTTACTCTATTTCCAACATCTTCCATGTGACCCTCATAGTGTCTTTGTAACTATTCACTGCATTGAAGTTTAGAATGCAGTTTTCTTGAAAGATAACACCCAAAGCTGAATTTTTATAAAAGACTGTCACTTTGGTTTGAAGAGTAGGAATAAGTTGGCAGTAAAGATAAGATCCTCCCTTCACGTTAGGACCAAAGAAATCTAAAATCCTTAAAAAGGCTAATTATGAACTGCATACTTCATGGACAATGCCAAAATAGATATATTATACTTTACAGTAAAGAAAAATAACCTCTAGCAAAAAAAAGCTGGGGCAAAACTTCCATTTAATCATCATTTATACAAGAACTTAGAGTCCCGGTATGATGACTTATCCCTTATGGCTTCAAACATTACGTCATTTATTCCCAGCTCAGCTCCGTTCCCTTGTGTTGAATGGCTTCTTTTACTGAAATTGATCTTTGGTAATACCAGGCATAATGTGTTCTCCATCTCTTAAAGGAAACCGATGGACTCTTGCCATGACAGGATATAACTGGAAATCTATATACTCTGGACACCGATTCCCCATCAATATGCTGAAATGTCTTTTCTTTAAAAATAACAACCCTGCATGAATTTGATCACTTTCCCAAATTAGTGTAATTGATGCATCCTGAAGCTTTAATGATTCAGAAAGTGCATACTCGAGGGATATTTAAATAGCTATTTTGTAGGGAGGTAAAATATGGGCCAATTCAAGGCAGACACAGTCCGCGAGTTTAGGTAACACTCAGAGTTTGGCTGAGGGCTGGCCATTGTGTAGGAAGGCCACTCTTAAACAACACAAGGACAGATGTTTTCCAGTAAGGATGGGTTCTTTCTTTTTAGTGCCTTCAGTGAAAGATGAAAAAGACTGCATTTGGAGAAATGACAGTTATTACAGTAGGAACATTCCACTCATTGTTTCCAAAAGTGAGATGAAACTTGATTTTCTTGCCTGTAAAACTAGCTTGGCTGATGGTGACTTCTTTTTTTATAGGACTGTTCACTAATACTGAATATAAATGAAGGACAAAGCTTGCTTGGATTTAGGAAAGAGTTCTGGGTCTGTGGAGCTTCTTCCCACAGCACAGTTCCCCCTCCCCCCATCCCCCAGTGTGCAGTGCTGGGGGGGGTATTTCAGGGTTATTCAATAAGTAAATACATGAATGAATAAATTCCTCCACCAGTACCTTATAGACATGCCCCAGCTACCAACAGCTAGAAGAAACTGGCTGGACTGCTTCAAGCTAAAAAGATGGTGAGTGTGTCTATCATTGCTGAGCCCTTGGAAGATGTGAATAATCAATCATAGCATTCTTCCACAATGTGACCTTTAAAATATCTCTCAAGGAAATGTTCCAGGTAGCCACTACCAATTGTTTAGAGTTGACACTCAACATAAAGCTCCAAAGGATATTCAAATAATTGTTAGGGCATAAAACCTCTCCCTAGTAATGAATAATAGCTGTCATCCCGGATTGTTGGGTCTGCCTTGCCCCGAGGGTTACCCATCTGCCCAAAGTTTAGAGCAATGCAAAATCAAGATCAATTTAAGGACAAGCCATGCTCTGAACTGAAGGACCCTGCATGGGGGTTATTTGGCTTGTTTCAGTCTGGCAGTCTTCAACCCCATCTACCTACCTTTTCTTTTCGGGTGACGAAGACTATGGTTCTCCCTTGTAGACTGTGCACTCCCTAGTCTGGATTTAGAAATACCCCAGAACTTCTCTGTCTTGCTTCTGTCCTCAGCTCTCCCTGACCTCAGTCCTTGCTTCTCGTTGTTCAGACTCCTGATAAATCTCCGGCCCCACTTCCATCCTTGTGTCTCTGCTCCTGGTCCCCTGACTACTTGCCTGTAGTTCTGACAGCCACTGGCAAGGCAGGCACATTCTGTTGGCAGTTTCTCAAGGTTGCTGAGGAAAGATTCAATACTTAAACTACTTATCGTATGCTTTGGGGTAGGGAGTCAGAGTCTTTATTATTTAACATAATTTTCAAAACAAAGTCAGGAGGTTGAAAAATCACCACTATTAATATGGGGGAGACTAGAGCTTCAGAGATGTTAAATAATATATTCAAGATCACAGAGCTGGCAAATAACAGGGCGGGTTCAAGGTCTGCCTCCAGAATCTGGGATGTTTCCATTTACTGTGCTACCTTCCTAGGTGGTGATACATTGTGGGTTGCATGGTACATGGCGATTATCTTGACCCTTCTCTCTCCCCCTCTACCGCTGCTGCTCCAGATCTGTTTCTGCCAGCATATGGCTCTCAGGATCCATGTGAAGGGAGAGAGAAACAACATAGCTATTCCTAGGCCTGAGATGCTCAATGCAATGATTTGCAGCATGGGGCCGATAATTAACTTAATAGGATCCCTTGCAATGAGACCATCTCACTTGTTTTTATTACCACATTAAAATTTGAATCTTAAGCAAAACAAGAATATAAATCTTACTGGAGGATGTTGGAGTTTAAACCAATGTATACCTAACTCAGCTTTCAATAGAAAAGTCTTTCCTGAAGCCCATAGACTTTTATTTCTTTTATTTCTTTATTTTCCTTTTTTTTTTTTTTTTTTTGATGTCAAGGGTAAGAGTGTTATAGATAAGAGTATAAAGCTAACTCTGGCTTAGTGATTTGGTGAATGAAGGGCATGTCATTTTGGGTCCCAGCAGGATTCTGGAGGCACAGTCATTGAAGTACCCACCTCCAAAAACAACATTCTGTAGATTAAAGTTGCTTAAGTTCAGTGTTTTCTCCCTGGGGGTGCTTCTGGCATTTGGAGCAGAATGGTCTTCGTTTTGGGGAAAGAAATTGTGCACTGCAGGACATTTACATCCCTGGGAACAGACCCTTCCCCTCAACATACATATTTTTCGAGTACCCCTGGAGATCAGGAGCCAGCAAAGCAGAGGCAGCTCTGCTTTTCCAACCCCAGTTGCTTCGCCTGTGCACACAGCGGAGGATGCCATCTGCTCTTGACTTCCCTCTAGGTTGTATGATTGTGCAGAACAAGGGAACAAGCAAAAGAGGGCGGGGAAGAATAGAGAGGATGTTGGTTGACGTTGCCAAAGGAAATTCCACATAAAAGCTAAAATCTCAACTCCCACATAAACATAAAATGACCATATGTCCTTAATAATGAAGAAACCAATAAGACATTAGAGCTAGCTCAAAGAAGGATTTTAAAAAGTACAGATATATAGTCAAGAATGCTGATATATATGTACACATACATATGTAAATATGAAAGTGGTTAATAATCAACTTCCGCTAAACACAGTTTGCATGTCTATACTAAGAATCACTTGGGTTAGAATCAAAATTCTACACTTTGACAGAGTTGGCCATAAAAAATGACCCAGAAAACCTATGAAGATGGCCTATCAAGGACACTTATTAATCAATTTTGCCTGTTCTGGAAGTCTTTCACAAGCTTTCATGACAAGGGGGTAGATGTGACAGGTGTCCCTAAGGGAGCACTCTCCATCCCGCCCAAGTCCCAGCTAAGCCAACAGTGGGCAAAATCAACACCAAAAGGTTTTAGGACATGATCGCACTTGCGCTAGTCTTCCCCAGGCTCCTCACCAGGCTCCTAACCAACAAAACTATGTTAGCCCACTAAGCAAGGTCCCAGGCCAGTGAAAGTAAGCAAAGGAAAAAAATCTTAAAGTGACCAATTTGATCTGAGCTGTTTTCTGTCCCAGTGCATAAACAGGACGTGGGAAGGTCAGGAGTGGTGGCACGTGCCTGTAAACCCAGTACTTTGGAGGTCAAGGAAGGAGAGGGCCAGAGTGGCCTTGGCTAGCCTACATCTTTTTTTTCCTAGAAAAGAAAGAATGGAACACCAAACAGAAGATATTTAAAGACAAATTTTTTAAAGATGGAATTTTGGGCCTGAAACCACTTACTGGGCCAAATAATTCCAGGAGCTAACCATTTAAATTTTGATAAATCATAGATTTTGCATAAATTAATATGTACAAAAGATCAAGATGGAGGGAAAAGGCTGTATCGTCTATGTTTATTTGCTTTGCCTGCAGAGTGTCACATGGACCAAGGTAGAAGATGGGAGGAGGGGGTGTGCCCTTAGTTTTCATCTTCACCCTAACTCTAAAGATATCTATCCAGGCTTTCAACACATATTTATTGAATGTTTGCATGTGTCAGGTCTAGTCTAGGTGTTTGGGGAACAGTACAAAATAGATCTGCCCTTGATGATCTAATCAGCCAGAGGATGAGAACAATGTATGATAAATAAATAATAAACTAGTAATTACATTGCAGTTAGAAGATGAGTGTGTAGAATAAGAAAGAAGCAGGTCAGGATAGAGAGCAGGAATGGATGGCAAAGAGCAGACAGAACAGGGTGAGGAGAGCATTGGCATTCGTTCTCTGCTTCCTCTGACGATGATGACAGGGCGATCCGCTACCTCAAGCTCCCATTGTCCGACCATGACGGAATGCATTCTCAGACTAAGCCAAACAAAACCTTTCTTCTTTAAGTTGCTTCTGGTCAACAAGAAAAGCAATTCTGGCTAAAAACAGATAATATTTAAAGAAAAGGCTAGACTTGATAAGATCATCAGGAAAGTGCAGTCTGGCAAAGGAGAGATTCAGGCTGAGCCCCAGGATATTCCAGCAGGAGCAGGTTGTAGAGGGGAGAATGAATGAAAAGAGACAGAGAGGGGTCCACTGAGGGCAGAAGAAAACCAGGAGCGCATAGGGTCCTAGAAGCCTAGCGAAGAGACATTGAGGAAGATGAAGAGCTGAGTACTGTGCAAAATCATTCTGAAAGGTAAAGAAGGTGAAGACTGTGGACTATGTTTGGATTTATCCAAATGGAGGTCGCTGATAATGTTTTATTCTTGTTTGTTTTTTTTTAATTTGAGACAGATTATTCCTATGTAGACCAGACTGTTCTGGGACTCACAATCTTCATGTTTCTACCTCTACTGGAGGAGAAAAACAATCATCAGTCTTACCCAGCTGTGAGCCATTTGGTTGCAGTAAGGTCTGGCTTGGCAAGATGGGCCCAATGGTGCAATAGTGGCACAAAGGTTACGGGAGTAACCAACCAAATACAACCTGTTTTAAATACAACCTCTGATTGTATTTAAAACTAGATGAGATGGAATCCATACCTTGCATCATTATTGGGGCTAAGAACATGTGGCTAGACAGGTCATGGGCCTTTGGGAAGAATCTTCTACTAATGTTCCACTAAATGACATAGTATTAAAATGACTCCTAATGACTTGCTGCTCTACCCATAGATCAGTGCATCTTTCAACCCTCATTAGAGAAATTTTTCTTGCAGTAGAAAGCAAATAACCCAGAAATCCACAACTGGTCAATATCCAGAGACTAAGATACAGCAGAGTGCTCAGACCTGAATGGGATGTCTATAACACACCCCTCTCAACAAAGCTCAGGGATCGTCTTAGAAAAGGGGGCAGAAAGATTGGGGAGTTGGAGGTGGAAACGACTATAAGGAAACTGTTTTCCAGACAGCAGGGCAGTGGCATGTATGAACTCACAGCAATGTGATGGTGTGCGCAAGACCTGTTCAACTTCAAGATGGACAAAAATCCCAGCATGATGGGCCCACCCCTAGCTGAGGAGCTGTAGGTGTTTGATAGCTGCTGGAAGAGGAAGCCCCAGTGTTCTAGTCTGTCTTCCATTGCTGTGACAAAACACTCTGACTGACACCAACTTGGGGAGGAAAGGGTTTATTCAGCTTATATCTCTTGGGTCATAGTTCATCACTTAGGGAGCCCAAGGCAGGAACTCAGGGCAAGAACCTGGAGGCAGGAGCTGAAGCACAGGCCATGGAGGAATGCTGTTTACTGGCTTGCTCCCCTGGCCCATGCCCAGCCTGCCTTCTTATACAATACACAACAACCTGCCCAGGGTGGCACCACTCATTGTGGGCTGGGCCCTCCCACATTGCTCGACAATCAAGACAATTCTCCACAGATGTGGCCACAGGCCAATCCAATGGAGCCAATTCCCCAATTGAGGCTCCCTCAACCCAGTTGTGTCAAGTTGACACTAAAGCTATCCAGCACACCCAGTTTTATTTTAAGGGTGTTGGCCTCAATCTAGGGCAGTTTCCACAACCAAGAGTATTTTGGGGCAACACACATCAGACTCTATGGAGGAAAAAAAGAACACAAAGTAGTGTTGGTAGGGAAGTAGGGGTGAGTCTGGCTGGAGTTGGAGGAGGAGGGAATATTAAAATACATCACCTGAAGTTCTCAAGGAATCAATAGAAATATTTTTGAAAGATGTACACCACCACACCTGGGTTTGTTGGTAATTTTTGACTAGAAGTTTGATGTTAGAAGAATTAGGAGAGATGAGAAAAGTTGAAGGCAGATAGCGCCTATATCTCTTCCAAACAATTTTGTTGCAAACTGGAGCACAGGACTGGGAATTGCAGTTGCAGAGGGAAAGAAAAGTCAAAACAAAGACTTTTGTTGTGTGTTTTCTTTGCCTTTTAGTTGTTTTAGATGAGATAACTTCATGTGTATATGCTCATAGGAATGACTTGGTGGAGAGAGAACATTGATGATGTAGGGGAGAGAAGGAGAAACTGCTGGGAAAGTGTCCTTGAAAAGACAAAAGAGAATGGACATTCATCGAAGTTAATATCCACAGAGGCGGAGTGTGTGGTACAGATGCTGTTGGGGTTAGATGTGATAGTGAGAACCACAGAAGATGTCTGATTGCTTCAGTTTTCTCTGAGTATTAGAAATAAGATCATATGTGTAGAGCGAGGATGGACGAGGAGGTACCAGAAACAAGAATCCTGTCAGAGAGTAAGTTAGAAGGAGGTAGGGATGGCTTTGTTCCTAGTGGGTGTGCTCTGTCTAGATATTTGTGGTTGGGCTTGGCATCTGCAGAAGCCTAAGGTGACACCATGGCCTCCAACCACACCTTTGTTGGGGTGATGAAGTGCGAGGCCACAGAAGCTATGGTTTAGTCCACTGGACTTTGGAAAGACCAAGTCCTCTCTACATACAGGCTTCTGGTCTAGCACAGGCAAGCTGTGGACTCAAATGGTGTCTGGAGCTTTTTGCAGTCTTAAAAGTGGGTATGTGGTAAAGCAGTAAAAAAGCCAGCCTGGGGAGAAATGAGGCGGTGGTGCCGAGCTCAGCACATGCTGTGGTCTTTAGGGGAATGGGCTCTGGCAGGACAGAATAGCTATTCAAATTCCAGTCTTTCCACCCAGCATCTGAGTACTCCCTGTCAATTTACTTGACAGGAAAATCTGTGACCCAAAAGGGCCGAGTGAGCAGCTGGAGATTCAAAAGGACAGGGGCTGTTTAGTGGCCAAGACAAATGTCACCATAGTCTCCCCAGAAGAGGAGAGGGAGGGAGGGAGGTGGCAGAGGCTAGCACTAATAGTTGAGTTTCAAGCCCATCCCAGAACAGGCTCATAAGGCTGATCAGATGGCCTGAGGAGGGAATCTGTCTGTCCTAGACTCTTTACAACTAGTTCTGTGGAGAACAGAGGGTCTAATCAGACAAGACAGATGCTCTGACAAGTGGCCTATCCGCATGCAAGTTGGCCAGGTCTACTGGGGAGTTAGCCTCATCCTTCTGAGTACCAAGAGGAGTGGGAGAGACTGAGACTGTGGATTAAGCACCTCCAGCTGCTGACACACTGCTGACAGTGGCAGACAAGAAGTGATGAGTGGCAAATGCTGAATATAAGCTCCGGGATGGCTTGACTCGAATGCGTTCAGATGGCTGGGATTCAAGGCACTTGAACTTGTTTATCCGGATCCATCAGCTCCATTTGGGAAGCCTGATCTGCATTTGCAGACCTGTGCATGGAGCTGAGGGAAAACAGAGCAAGCATGTCATAGTTCACATCTGCTGGCCACACTACACTCTGCCACCCCGGGCCTGAGGATGCAGGCCCTGAGTGCCCACCCCTCTGCCTGTAATTGTTTCAGAGTAAAAGATGTTTCAGAGGACAGAGAACTTTCTGCTTATCCAAAGGGCAGGCTTGTGTGCTAACTTCTGCTCTTCCTAATAGGGAAAGTCTGGAATAATTTAGGAGCATCTTGACAACATCAAGCCAAGATCTGCAGCAAATGGACACAGCAAGTTCCATGAAGAGGGAGAGTGCTCAATTTAGGGAGAGCCTGGTAACCACCCAGCAGGCCTACAGGTCATGTGACCTCTCTGAACTTTGAATTCTTATTTGGAAAATAAGAGAATCCAATCAGATTTTAAATTAATGCCATTTCTGTTGTGTTTTTTTCTCTTTCTCTCTTTTTTTTTTTTAATCAAATGAAGAAAACCTTCCTATTTTATACTTTGGCTTCATTTTTGTTCCTAGTTCTTTAAGAAGAAATTATTCACATTATTTTAATTTTTATTATTATAAAAATTTACCCAGCTAGGTGTAGTGACACACACCTGTAGTCCCAATAGTGAGACAAGAGGATTGCCCAATCAAGGCCAGCCTGGGCTACAAAGAAACCTTGTCTCAAAACAAACTAATTCATTAATTATGCAAATTGATGGCTTTCCCTGAGAAGTTTCTCTACATCCCATGATAGCTCGTGTGATAAACTTATTCAGAGGGTGATAAACTTTTCTTGAAAAGATCAATATGGATCTTTTAGGTTTTGTGAGCCACCTGTAGCTATAGACATTGGTAAGCAAGCCGACCCCACTAGAGCTGAGATCCATAACTGACAGCAAAGGCAGCTAAGATCCAGTTGGCACTGGGATATGTCCATGATAGTTCCTGCTTCAGAAGTCTGCATGAGATTCCAAAGTAAATTAAGAGAGAAGGGCTGAGATGAAAGAACTAGATCATTTCATTTTCCTAACCTTGACCCCAATAACATTCCTTACACATCCCAAACTAGTAAAAGAAGTTTGCAAACATATAGATAGACTCTGCAATGAATACTTTTTATTTAGAGATAAATTACTCCATGTTCAAAAAGGGAAAAAGGGGAGAGATCAATCACCCAGATACTACTGACTTGAATGTTGGACCACTTAGTAACCACATGCCTGTCCCACCAAGTCAGGGACAAAAGCAGAGCTGGAGTCTGGAACTTTCAGAGTCCTGTCACCTTCCCTCACCACAGCAAAGACTGAGCAGAATGTTCTTCTCTGCTTGAGTAGCATTTGTGCTGTCAATAGTTTTCAAATGTCCCATTGTCAGGTTAACTATATAACTTAATTTTCCTATGTGAGGATAGACTCTGATAAAATGTATACAGTATTTTACAGTGTTACAGACAACACATCCTGGGCTATTTGTCCATCCTCTTTTATCAGAGTTCTGTTTTTCCTCCCATCTAGTAATCTCTTCATATACGATAGCAACTCAAGACACCCCCTTTCTTGCCTCAGAGTCTTTGTAGGTGATGTTTCCTGATCCTGAACCTTTCTTTCCTCTCATCATCCCTGTTTAATTTCTACTTACCACTCAGATCTCAACTTATGTATTATTACCTAAGATTCCCTTTGTCTCTCCTGTATAATTCTTACCACCCTATTGGTCCAGCATCACACTCATCCTGTGTTGTTATATAACAAGAATTTAGTGCAAGAAGACAGAGAACCCTACCTATTTTGTTCAACAATGTATCTACAAGTTTCTTGCACCATGCAGCGAGGTGGAGCTTAGTTCACACTTATTGGATGAACGACCCTTTCCTGTTGCTGGTAAGGGAAACAACTGATCTCTTTTCAGTGGTCCAGACAAGTAAAGTCTTCTTCTAGAGATGTCCAAGGAGAATCAGAATTCGAATCTGTACCACACAATAATTAGGTTTCAAAGAGAAGCAGATAAAGATAAAGAAGATAAAGAAGAATCTGTAGATAAAGAAGAATCAAAGGGCAATCAAAGGAAAGTCAAATGGGTGGGAAAGAAAGTAGAGAGAGAGCCCTGCTGAGCTGTGGCTCTGGACTATAGCTTAGCTTCGAGGCGCTGTCAGTTGCTTTGAGAAACTAACCCACCTTAATCACTCAGCTAAGTTGCTCAATGGGGAAAAATATTCTATAATAGGTAAGCATAATGATCACACACAGATCAGCCTATTTAATTCCTATGACTTCTCCATGGGGATTCTATTATCCCCATTTTCTAGATAGTTTTTGGTTATGTGAGAATTGGTCCTGAATGGAGTCTAGGAGAGACTCGAATTATAGTCTGGGATCTGGTTACTGTGTGATCTGAAATAAATTTCCTTTTGGCATTAGACCCTCTCAAAAAACAATAGCAGGTTTGCGGAGAGGGTCAAGCACGTGGTTGGGCAGGAATCCTGCTTATAGTTTATGGGATCAATGACCATGACCTAGAAGATCCGAGTGGGCAGGAGCTGTCAGCACGCTGGCGTCAGTCTCCTCGTCCCTCAGTGCACATATTATATAGTCTCTGAGTTCTCTAGCTTGAAAACACAACAGATTATTCTCTGTCCTCAGTTACCAAGAAGTTTGTTCTCAGTCACAACATACCTAAAGGTGGCCAATAAATTTGGAGGGACATTTGGACAACACAATTATAGAACCACATGAATCTACAGTAATTCTTTTTATTTTTTGGCTCTGGAAACCTTTGGAAATGTTCCCTTCTATTATGACTACAGGGATCATTACTTGGAAAAGAAATTTAGCCTAATATTGATCTATGAACATAAAGAATTATGTGCCAGGATAAAAAGATATAAAAATAAAGTCTATTAGCTTATTGGTAATAAAAGCAGGGGTTGAATTTTCATGAAAACGAGCCACCAAAAGCTTCTGTCGAAACTGGAGGAGCTGAGGAAATCAAGCTTCATTGATCTCCTGAGCCAGAGTTCTCCCTGGTTCTGAGTTCACAAGTCTGATGCTCTAGTATAAGGGCCTAACGTTGAAAATTGTTCCTTGATTCTCAGATGGTTGGGAGCCTACCAACAGCTGTGTTTGATTATCTTCAGCAGCCTACCCCAGCCTCTCATCCTTCCTTTTCTTAGGACTTCTTAGATGAATGGAAATAAAAAACAGAGATCCTAGAACCTCACAACATGAATAGGGAGCCACATAAACAACATCTAACCCTGGAGCTCACTGAGTTCCTTAATCAAAATACCCATTGGGATAGACTCTGGGGAGGATGATAGACCCATTATATTAAAATGTTCACAAAACTTGGAGGCAAGAGAAACTCAGGAATGACCTATGTTTTCAAACAGCCAAGAATGAGAAAAATCAGTTCTCTTCATAGAATAGCTCCTGGCACTTAACAGGCTTACAAGAAGTGAATTTTAAGTGGATTAGCTTTACACATTTGCAAAAGCAGCAAAGTTTTAAAGCTTGCATATTGTTTAATAGTTTATTGCATTAAAAAGGTAAAATATGTTTTTCTTTGGTCCTGTTTTGCATTATCTAACTTCTTCACTGATTTGGATGTAGACACATGCTCTACTGCTCCAAAGTATATGCTATAATTTGTCTCTGGAAGCTTGTCTCCAGACCCTTTAATAATCTTATGAACTGAGGCTGTACTGAGAATTGGGGGAAGTCAGTTAGTGTGGTCACAGAAGAATAGCACTTTACCAAGCCAAAGCACCTAAACATTACTCCTCCTGCCACTTGGCTGGATGGACGGATGGACAGACAGACAGACAGATACAGACACACACACACACACACACACACACACACACACTTTTTTTCTTTATTTTTTTGCGCGACAGACAGGGTCTCCCTGTAGCTCCAGCTGTCCTGGAACTCACTCTGTAGAGCAGGCTGGCCTTGAACTCACAAAGATCTGCCTGCCTCTGCCTCCCAAGTGCTAGGATTAAAGGCATGCACCACCACACACACTTTTAAACTTTGTTTTCTTGATAGAGCACAGTAAAGACCCTGGCTTTACTTCCATATAGAATGAAGTAGTGCTTTTTTTTCTAACTAACAGAGCTGTTCAGTTTCCTTAAATTGCCAGATTGCTGGCCCTCATTAGCCCCACTGCAGCCTCTCATTGGATTTCCATTGCAGGTTCCTCATATAAGTAATGATTCTAATTTTGAAAAGCTCTGGAGGTTGCAGCAGAGTTAGTCTGGGAAGAAAGATGCAGCCAGAAATGACACAAGTGATGCTGGCTTGCCTGCCCTGTATCTGTCTAGTAAGACTACAGGCTTGGGCCGTGGAGCTTAGGGGCCCAAGTCTTGATCTGTGCTGCTTCATCTGCAATAACTGGGTATTTCTAGTTCCCACATAAGACTTGCAAAGGAAAACCAAGTTAAGTTAAAACAACCAAAGCCTTCTTAAAGATACCGGCTTCTCTTATGTCTCATGTCCCCTTGCCTGCTTGGTCAACCTTCTCTTATGTCTCATGTCCCCTTGCCTGCTGGGTCAACCTCCTCCTCCTCTGCCTGTCATCCTCCCTCACATCCGCTTCTTCCACCTGTAAGGCCGACCAGGTTCCCTCCCTGGCATTCCTCAACAGTCACACATTCCTCCCATGCTGGGCTTCTACTCCCTTTCCATTTTTTTTAGATTTATTATATGTTTCATTATGTGGATGTGTGTGTGTCTGTGTGGATATATACATGTGAATGTGGGTGCCTGGAAAGGCGAGTGATATAGGATCCCCTGAGCTGGAGTTACTGATGGTCATGAGCTGAATGAACATGGGCGTGGGACTTGAACTCACTCTGGTCCTTTCCAGAGCACTGCAACTCTTAACTACTGAGCTATTTCCCCAGTCCCCATCTTTCTACTTTTAAGAACTTTGTGACTAGGCTGGATCCATCCAGACATTTCAGAATAATCACCCATCTCTCAAGGGCCTTCGGTTGCTCACATTGAAAACTCCTTTTTAACATCAAAGGTAAAATATTGACAGTTTCTGGTGGGAGGGGTCTCTCTTGTCCTACCATGCTGTAAATTCTTCCCAGGACATCTCTGCAAAAGCAGGTGAAGAGGTCGTAGTTCCATCTGTGCTGGTTCCTTTAAAGCGTCAGTGAACATTATAAGGAAGTGAGGGTTAGAACACTGATTAATAAACCAGAATCCTCACCCCACAGAGTCCTGCTCTCCAGTATATCAGCCGTGACAGTCAATAAAAGCCAGCTGCGAAAACGTTTCAGGCCCTGAGAAAACTATGTTAAATAACAGACTGCAGCGATGTGATTTCTGATATTTGTTAATGAGAAATTTGGGGTCTTGAGAGGTAAATTCCAAAGCTATTTGTGTCAGGAATCATTTCAGCCACAAGCAACAGAATAGCTGCATAACAGTGGCTTAAGCAACAAAGACATTTAATTATTTCCTGTAACAGAAATCTCAGAGGAGGATGGTTCTCGAGTGGGGCAGCAGCTCAGTGGGAGCAAAGACCCCAGCTCTTTGCCTTGCTACTGTTTCTTGTAGTCATCGTCTACCCTTATGTCAGTGAAATGGCTGGCATAAATCCAAAAATCATATTTTAACCAAATACCTTCCCCAGAGAAGGTCATGGAGGACTCTTTCCCTTCTTTGTTTTTAGTTTTTAATTTTAATTGGTATGTGTGTGTTATATGTACTTAGTCACATGTATGTGCACTTATGTGCATGTGCAGGTCAGAGATTGACTTTACATATCTTCATTGGCTGCATCTCTACCTTATTTTGCAAAACAGAGTCTCTCACTGAGCCTGAAGCTCATCAGATTGGGTAGGCTGGTTGGCCAATGAGTCTCGGGGACCCACTTGTCTCTGTAGCCCCAGTGCTGGGGTTATAGAAGTAGGTTATCATGCCCAGATTCTTATGTACGTGGGTGCTGAGGCTCTGAACTCAGGCCCTTATACTAGAGCAGCAGGCATTTGCCAACTTGATCATCTCCCCAGCCTGAGTTATTATTTTTAAATGTGCTAATGCACAAATGGGCAGAGCTCTACTTAGAAGCAAAGTTAATGTTCCAATCTAAGATTTTTATCTCATCAACTGGATCAGACCACTTTTCAAGATCTACTTTTTAAGACTCATTTCAAACCTCTAATCTTCAGTGCCATAAGAAACCAAATTTGTATTGTTTAAGCAAGAAAATCTGTGGTAATTTGTTATAACGTAAGAAGCTAGTGCATCGAGTTGGCCTTATTGCCCACCAACCTAGGCACTTCTGATTCACATTGTTGTCCGGGCGCAGCCTGCTGGAGGGGGTGACCAAAAAGCAGAAACTCAAGTAGAGGCCTGTAAAGCCGGGCTCAGTGCTGAGCTGTGCTTAGCTGGGGAATTATCACTAAGTAGGGAAGCTCTGTTTAAAGGAGTAGAAAAAACCCATAATAAGAAAGACAACATGGGTTCAAGTTGGCTTGGAATTCTAGAGATTTCTTTTCCTTATATATACAATTACCCCAAGTCTATCTCATTTTACATAGAAAAGAGAAAGACAAGACATTAAAGTTGACAGTCATGGACTTATGTGACATCCTTCACCCATCCGTTACTACTTAGTCACCTAGCACCTACAATGACCCTGGCACAGAGATGAAACACCAGGACTAAGATCCTCTCCTTGGGTAATTGCAATATGGATGGTTAAGAGTATTTGGGGGTCAATAAAGCAAGGAATAAGGGAATACTCCTCACGATAGGAGGGTAACAAGCCTTGTCTTGGGGTCAGGGAGTCTGGGAAAGATATGCTATTTAAAGAGAGACTGCAGGGGAAGTTGGAAGTAGGCAGATAATTCATTGACTGGGAAATAGCCTGGGGCTGGGAAGAAGAAGGAGGGCTCCAGGCAAGGGAACCAGCTATGTCTTAGAGATAAAGAAAGGTCAGGGAAATAGTGAAAATAAATGCAATTCTGTATAAATGTAATTTGGTATAGCTGGAGCAGAATGTGACTGGTGGTGTGAAAAGACCCAGGCTGAGGTCAGATGGCCTGTCTAAATCCTATTTCAAGGACAATGGAGAGTGACATAGTCCATTTGCTGGTGGGAATCAGGGCCAGTGGTAGATGGCTTTATTGGCCTCATTGCTCTGTGATCCTTGCAGCCACACTCTCGCCATGGCCCAAGTCAGCCAAGTGTGTTTCTCTACCGATTAGCTTCGGGTCAGGACACATGGCTTGTTTGGTCATTGGCATGTATATAGAAGGGACCGTGTGCCACCCTAAGCCTAGCTTAAGAGAGCTTGGGTGTTTCCACTCACTCCCTCATGCCTCTGCCTGTGCCACGAGAAGAATGCGCCTCAGCCAACCTGCTGGGCCCAGGAGGAAGATGGGAAACAAATGGAACAAAGCCATCACAGCTGTGCAGCCTGAAGCAGAGCCGGCACAGCTGCTCCTACAAACCATAAGGGAGAATGAGATGGTTTTGTTCATATGCCACAGAGATAGCAAGGTTCTACAACACATAGCATTATTGTGGCCATCGCTAAGAGGCAATCATATTAGAACCAGCATGATTAGGAGACAGTTGTATTGACAGAGACTCAGAAGATACTTAAAAGTGTCAGGACACAGAAGTTTACCAAGAAGTTAAGAATGTCTATTGGGGTCAGGGGTGCTCCTTGGATATCTAGTCATTGAGATAGGGAAACACAGAGAGAAGAAAATATGGTGTTATATTGGGCCCAGGTCCGTGAGACATCCAAGTGGAAGTGACTAGTAGACATAAGTCTCAGGCTAGGGAGAGCAGACAGAGATGGCTCATCCCCAGGTAGGTTTGGATATGGACATCCAGGAAGAAAGTAGAGAGCTTGGAAGTATGAGAGAATGCTAAAGAAGCCAGCATTCAAAGACAAAGTTGCCTCCAAGAAAGGGCAGAGCCCAGGGGTCATAGTGACAGGAAAGGGACAGAGGCCAGAAGGTGTAGTGACTGGCATCCGAGAGCAAAGTAGAGTGTGGTCAGTTCTGCAGGAACTGGGAAGAAAAGAGGCAAAGAATAAGGATGAACCACAAAGTATTTATCTAATTTAGAATCAAAGAAAGGGAAAAGTAAAGGTCCTTGTCCAAGAAGCTTAAACCAATACCCACACTAGAAGAGACAGCCTTGGGCCCACACTCAGACATTTCTTGTGAGCAGAGGCATCAGGTAGACTTTGGCTTTCCTACAGCAAATCTCCATGTCATCCTGGCCATTCTGCCTTGATGGTTGGGCCCCTGATGATTCTATGAGAAGCAGCACCTGTCAGGTACCTAGCGGGCACAGTCCTCCTGATCCATTTCTCTTTGGCATGGGTGAACTTTTGAATGCCCTGATGGCTTCTGCTCTAGCCCACCTGGTTCGGCCACTGGAATCCCTGGTTGCTCCTGTTTCCAATAGAATTATGGGCTCTTTGCCCTTCCTTGTGTTTTGCATTCTGTAGACCAGTAGTGGCTGATGTCCAGGGAGTAGAGGGGCACTGGAGGGCAGGTGGAATGTGAGCTACTGCTTGCATGGCTTGCCATGGTGTGCACACAGACACCCATAGCCACAGAGCCCAGCACAGGACTTGCCAGACCTCTCAAACAACCCTCACATTTGTCACCTCTGAGTCTGCCAGGATGGGGAATGCCAAGCCCTGGAAGTTTGTTTTCCTCTTCAATTGGAACTGACATTTCCACCACGACTGGATTACTTTGAAATAAAAAAAAAATTGTAGCTCAGCTAGTTCATAAATTTATTTTTCTTCCACCTTACAACATTTATTACAAAGACTGATCAGCCAAAGAATATGGGCTTTCTGATCTTTATTTCCTGTTTTACTGTAGTCACCCTTTAAGATTGGGTAGGTAGTTGGCAGAGTGTAGCCATGCAGCTCAGTAGAGATAAGGCCCCAGTGTTCTTATGGACTCTTGTCTATTGCCTTCATTTCCCCAGGGAAAGACATCGAGTGTCCCAGGGAGGAAAAGTACAGAAGGCAATGGTTAAAGACACACCAGAAAGCCATTGGGAGAGCCAGTCAGGATCCGTTTCTTTTCTATCACTGTCATAAAACACCATGATCCAAAGCAACTTATGGGAGGAAGAGTTAACTTGGGTTTAAGGTTCCAGAGGGTAACAGTCCATCATGGAGAGACAGCAAAGACAGAACAAAGAGTGTGAACTAGAAGTGGGCTGATGTGGGGAACTCTCAGATTCCAACCCCAGTGACACAATTCCTCCTCCAGGAAGGCTACACCTCCTGAAGATTCCAGGATCTCCCCAAACAGCACCACCAACTGGGGACCAAGTGTTCAAGTACTGGAGCCTTTGGGCCACCGTTGTCATTCTAACCACCACACTTGCAATATTTGAATAATTATAGAAGGGTCCTCAGTCAGAACTAGGAGATCATAAACCCAGGAATTTGGGGGCGATGATCTGGGACTTTGGAGGGAAGGATGACCAAGTCGTTGTGTATAGGTATTATGTGACCTTCTTCTGAGAAGACATGAACAAGCATCTACTTACCTGAGAGGGCAGACCAAAGTGTGATACCACCAAAGTCCACCTTGGAAAACCATCGAGTTTGTTGGGGTTAGTTCCAGAGCACTGATGAGGAATTACTTAGAGGAGCATAGCTAACCCCAGAGCAGCCACCTAGCATGGATGGTGACTTCCCCACCACTGTAAGGGTGGAGTCTCCTTTCAGTTAACCTTCCACCTTCTAAATCCTCCAGCACATCCTGAGACCATGGTACCACATCCAGCTGGGATGGAAGTTCATACAGCTGGCAAAGAGATGTTGGAGGGGGTGGCTGAGATCTCAAGTGAGGTCTGGTGACCCTCCCCCTCCTTCTATGAGGCACTATCTATCTACAGGTTCACTACTGAGCGTCTATTGGAATAGTCACAGCTGTTCTGGTGGAGATGGTAATTTAGGTTGGTATGTTTGGAGAACCCTGTTCTAGAATAGTATGGGTTTGAGAAAGGGACTTATCTATTGTACACGTATTTACCTAGGAAAGGCAGGCTCTGGAGAGGAATGGGGGACCCAATAGTGAATTGTCTCTGTCCTCCAGGAGCTTTATGCTGGTTCACTGAAACCCTGGGTAGGTTGAGCTTGGGGTTCTGTGAGCACAGTGTAGAAGGTTCCTGGTGAAGGGGAATCTGGGCTGGCTTCTGGAGAAGCTCCTTTGATGTGAGATAGCTGTTCTCCAAATTGTTAGGTCTAGATTATGAGGCAAGAAAGGAAGCAGAGGCTACAGACCAAAGCTCATACCTATAAGTGACAGGTATACATTTGATAGCTTAGCGGTGTGCTTGAGTCTCCTGGATTGATATACCAGCTGTATCATTTTCTGGCCCAGTAAACTCAACTTTTTGGGGTCTCTGTCAAAAAGACAGAAAGGACTCACCTCAGAGAGCCACTGAAGGGACTAAATGAGAAGATCTATGACAAGTCTAGGACACACCAAGAGTTAGTGTGTACTGGTTTGAATCAGAATGTTCCCCTTCCCCCCAGGCTCCAAGTATTCAGACATTTTTGTCTCCAGCTGGTGGCGCTGTTTAGGGAAGTCTTAGAAGGTGTGGCCATGCTGGAGGACGCAGATCACTGGGGGCGGGCTTAGAGAGTTCAAAAAGCCAGTCGCTCCCTCTCTACTTCCTGTGCCCGCTCGAGGACGTAAAGCTCTGCTTTCTGCTCCTGCCACCATGCCTCCCTGCCACGATGGACTCTTAATTCCCCTGGAACCATCAACCATAAGTTCAACTAAATTCTTCCTTTTATAAGTTCCCTTGGTCGAAGTGGGTCTATCTCAGCAACAGAAAAGTGACGAATGCATACTGTTTTGGATGGACTGGCAGGATCTGATTGTGTGCGCCTTTTCTAGAGGACAGTGACAGTGACGCACACCTGGGGTCTGCACCTTTGCTCATGGGCCCTATCTATACATTCACCCCATCACAATTAACTCAAGTTTAATAGACAACTTATGTGAGAAAAAAAGTGTTTCTTCTTCTATTACCTGTCCTATTTAGGGACTTAGGAGCCACTCCAGCCCCTATGTATTTCTTTGTGAAATATCTCAAATTGGTTAAATAACAGGTCCCCATCCTGCATTGAGATGACCAAAGACCAGAGCCTAAACTATGGGCTTAAGCCTCCTAATAAATCACCTCACCCGTCATATACTGCCTAGCAAGACCTGACTCCCACCTTCACTAAGCTGGAGGTACAAGGCAAAATAATTTCATCAGAGCCAGCCATGTATAGAAACAGAAAATGTCGCTTCAGGTATTTCTTTGGATGTTTGATTTTAATATTAAGGCTAGTCCTACCCATAATGGGCACATACAATGTGACTGACTCTCTTAGCTTCCTCTGACATCAGAGAACAGAGGCTGAGAAGTAAGCCAGCTCTGAAGAGGTAAGAGAAGGGGAAGAGGCTCCTGGCACTTTTTTATGCTGTTAATAAGAATGCAGTTTTGCTTTAAAACCTTCCCTGGCTGTTCATCCAAAGGAAAACTGTAGCTGGCACTACTAATAATAGCAAAAGAAGGTGTTTGTGAAGCAAGTAATTTGTGGTAATGTTTTATAATTGATAGTCATTTCTATTACTTAAATGCTAATTAATTAATGTACGAAGCAACATATTGACTTTTCTTATGGTGTTATGGCTGCCCTCCTAGCTTAAAATCATTCCTTATTATGTTCTTTAGGTAGTTAAAACACACTGTTTACTGGTCTTCTTTATAACAGAAAGTTTATATGAAAGTAGCTACATGCAAACTCTGGTCCTTAGAACCAGATCTTTTTCTTTTTTCTTTTCTTTTCCTTTCTTTTCTTTTCTTTCTTTTCTTCTTTTCTTTTCTCCCCCCCCCCCGGGGTGTGTGTGTGTGCGTGTGCGTGTGTGTATGATAGTCATGCATGAGGTAGTCATTGAGTTTCTTCCTTTATTGTTGTTCACCTTATTCGTTGAGACAGGGTCTCTCACTGAACCCTGAGCTTACCAATAAGCTAGGAGTCCCTGTTATATTCGCCACCTACCACTGAGATTACAGGCACATATCAACCCCACAACTGGTTTGTTTTCATCTGAGTGCTGGTGATCTGAACTCAGGTCCTCATGCATGAACAGCAAGTACTTCAGCCACTGGGTCTCCCTTTAGGCCCAGCTGTCCTGGAGCTTGCTCTGTAGACCAGGCTGGCCTTGAACTCACAGAGATCTGCCTGCCTCTGCCTCCCAAGTGTGGGATTAAAGGTGTGTGCCACCATGCCCAGCCATGATGTCTTTCTTACTAGTAGAATGTCTGGAACATCCCTTGGTAATTTGACAAGACAGTCCCCCTTCTGTTGTCTTCAGTTTGCCTATCTATAAAATGAGAAGTTCATGAACCCTGTGGGTATGGCTTCCATTTTACAGTAAAAACCCAGCAGGTTCTGGTTTTTCTGTAGACAAACCAGAAAGAGTTTGCTGAGAAGGTCCTTTAACCTCTCCAAGACTGGAGCCTCTTGTCTAGACACATGACAAGGAGGATGAAAGTGGTCATCCTTAAGAGTTCTTATTGTTCTAAATGTAATACACTAAATGGATCAATGAATATGTTTCTTACAGGAGCATTGAAGATCCTGACTGCTGAAAAAAAAGGAACAGGAAAAGATTAATAGGCCAGCATCTCTAGAGGATTCACTGCCGACAGACAGGATCTGGCTGTTCACATTTAGTATCTCTGCATCTTCCTGAGGGCTGAGTTTTACTATTGACTCCTACCCCTTTAAACAACGGGATGCACATAAAATAAAATCTATTGAATCTCAGATGCGGCTCTCTGCTAACACTTTATGAGATATTTCAGATCATTTTCTGAGTTCATTTATAAGATGGGAATACTTCCATTCTACTTATTGGCCATATTATTTTTGGTATCATCTTGGGAAGACAAGATCAGACCTGAAAGCCCTTTGTAGAAAAATAATCAACTTCAGGATGTAAATGTATTATATTGCTACCACCAACTTAGAACTGTAGAGTTCATTGGTTCCAGAAACCTTGCGAGATCAAGGTCATGAACTTATAATTCATGCAAATCTGTTCGTTCCATTCCATGGCCTGACATCATAGTTGTAATGTCAACCACCTGTCGTGCAAAAGCACAGTATCAGTTTTAAAAAGCATTTACATAAGTGCAAGTCCCAGAGTCTGAAGGCCTAAGAGGCAGAAGCTCTGGCAGCCAAGGACAGCAAAAGTGAATGTATGAGCCACAAGAGAAGGAGGATCGACCCTATTTCCATGATTTTGTTCTGCTTGGGTGGACTCTTAACAAATTGGATGGATGATAAACAGCCTCAATAGATTGGATGAGTGTAATTCATCATACACTGTTGGGCATTCATACTGAACACCAGAGGTACGTGACTGTCTGTCTACAGCCTTCAATCCTGGGTCACATCTTGCCTTTGAGGTGGAGGTTCTTTGCAGGCATGAACTGCGACAGTTATATGTTTCGTGAAAATTGCAGATTTGATCTAACATGTAGGCTTCTTCCTTGGTTCACTTTGGCCGCTGCTTCGAGTCCTTTCTTGCCCTCTCCTCTGTACCTGCAACGTTACCTGTCAGCAAATGCTGGTAATTGTTAAAGTCACCAAACTTGTCACTAAGGGAAGTTAAAAAACATGCCACCTCTGTGGGAATTGACGATTTCTGTTTTAGGCTTTATCTAACTTTCTCTTTGGCTTTAAAAAAGTTATTACTGTCTTTCCCCACTATTTTATGGATTCTTGTGTGGCTTGAATTGGTTGGGTACAGTTTTCTGCATGTACCCGATACTTCTGCATAAGGTCACCACTAGCCAAATACAAAATTTGTGTTATGCTCTACTTGCTCCCTAATATGTCAACTATGTTTGAACAAATTGGAACTTTGAAAAGGAGCATTATAACAAAATGGGCTGTGTACAAATTCTTTCACTTGTAGTTTCTCAGCTCTGACCAACAGAAAGCAGTAACTAAGCTTATAGCAAAGGAACCACAAACAACATAGATCAAGGTCTTGAAAGACAACAGCCCATCAAAAGAAGTGAGGGTTAAGTGGCTGGTTTCAGCTCTGTGGAAGGATATGATCCTGAACAGCTTGTTATTCTGGGTGGCAAGGGAATGATCACAGGCTGCTGGGATTATATGACAAGGATGGCAGAGCTAACTAAAAGAGCTTCCAGTACTAAAAATGGGATCCACACTATACAACCAGGTTTAAACAGATTTTAAATCCATCCAAACTGAGCCTGAAGGTGCAGGCCTGTAATTCTAGCTACTCAGAAAGTGAGGCAGGATGATTGAGAGTTTAAGGCCTGCACAGAGTGAGTACAAGATCACTCTAGGCAGTTTAGCAAGACCCCATCTCAAAATATAAACTAAAAACAACAGAAGGGGATAGGCTCAGTGGGAGAGTGCTTGTTCACATGCATGATGCCCTAGGAGCAATCCTTATGAAGGAAAATGGAAGATAGTTCTGAATTAGGCAGACAGACAGGGGAGGAGCCCTGGACTAGATTCAGCTCTGTTCCAGGTACTCTCACTTGAATCCAAGATGGTCTACATCTGGGTTCTAAAGTTGGCCCAGGCTTTCCAGTGGGGTGGACGATGCTCCATCTCTGGACCCTCCTTTGCTGGGGATTCTTTCTATCTCTTCGCTGTGTAGAGTGTTGCTTATGCTTCAGTAGCCTTGGCTGTGGGCTGTAACTGCAAACAGGTAATTCTCTACCTGGAAAGCGAGAACAGACCCAAGGTGGCATCACCTAGTACTGCCAGAAGAAAAAAAAATCCATCCAAATGTGTTTCAATCTACAGGCTCCTAATAAAGGGGGAAAATAACAACCTATTTTGGAGCCCGAAGAGTACATATTTATTGTCTTTAAAACTGATAAAGACAAGAATCCAAAGTGTGTTCTGCCTTTCCATTGAGCTATGGCACTGGGTAACACAATCATAGATGAGTGAGAACATTTCACCATGGAAGTGTTCCAGCTAATAAAAGAAATGAAAGAAGCAGAGCATTGCCATTTTGTGGCACCCTGGGTGAATTAATGGATCTAGGCACTGAGCACCAACAGCTGCTAACATCACCAAAGGGGAGACATACAGACATTATTTGCCTCCTGATGAAAAATACCACACCATCTCCAGTCTTGCCAAAGGAATCAAATTTAAGCATAATCAAGCCTGTGGATCTAGATAGCAATTTGCAAGAAATACAAAGGAACATATCGAACTGTTCCTTAAACATGCCGTCAGAAAATTCCAAACTGTGGGAATCTTATAAGTTAAAAAGGGAAAAGTTAAAACGGAGCAGGGATTGGAATGAGAGGGAATGTAAGCAGAACTTGTAGGTTAAACCACTTTCAAGACATAGTAAGAAACTTTTAAAAAATGTCCAGGCTTAATATGGTGTTTAAGGGAAGCTTTCCTTTAAGCTATGAAGAAACTAAGGAAATGATTGATTAAGAATCAGGGTACTCAGTAATTAAGCTAAACTAGTGGAAACAACAGAAACTACACTTCCTGTGCAAATATGCATATGATTGAGAGGCATGCCTGCTACAGGTCTTTATAGTAAGTCTCTTCTTTTCCCTTTTGTGTGTGTATGTGCACGTATGTGCAGATACATGTGTGTGAGTGCACATGTGTTTGGAAGCCAAAGGTCAATCTCAGGGTTGTACCTTTAGGGGCTGTCTATACTTCCTTTTTTTTTTTTTTTTCTAAACAGGATTTCTCAGTGGGACCTGAGGCTTACTGATCAGGGAGGCTGAGTGGCCAGTGAGCCCCAGGAATCCTCTTGTCTCCACTTCCCCAGTGCTGGGGTCACAAGGGCCTGCTGCCCCGGCTGCCTTTTCACATGGATCCTGGGTTGAACCCAGGCCCTCAGGTTTGTGCAGCAGGCATTGTACTGAATGAGCCCCTAGCAGTGGTTTTCCTAGTCTGCTTTGTTTAGGATTGTGCTACGTTTGCCTTCCAGCCAGTTTGTATCCCTTATAGTAGCAACCATTGGGTCTCGCCCACAGGATGGATTACTCTGAACTATCACTGTGCCAGCTTCCTGCGGTTGGAGGCTGATGGCTGGGATGCAATAAGCAGCTGTTTACTCCCACATCTCATTCCTAAGTTCCCAGGAAAACTCAGTGTTTGCTTTTTTCCCTTCTCTAACCAGGAAAACCAAAACACAAAAGGAAAGGCTAAGCCTACTGAGGTTGTTTTCTCCACTCTCCTTGCAAGAGCCCAGGAGTCCTATTTGGCTGTTTCAAGACAAGCCAATTAGATAAAGATTGTTAATCAGAGTAATGAAGGGACTAGAAGAAAGAGAAGGAGGGCAGGAATGTGGCAGACATAGTAATGGAGGCAGCTTATAACCCAATGGCTTGACATCTTAACTCTAAGGTTCATTGCTGAAGTTGACACAGTTCAACCAACCAACACTAGGTAGATGTTCTATTTTGAGAAAATAAATAACATTTGATTTATGTGTTACAATTAACCATGCACTCTCCCACTCTGCTCTGATGTTTTATTCAGACTATTTGCAAATGAGCCAGTGGAAACAGTATTAACAATAAATGGGAAGCACTGGCCTGAGGAGAAGCTAGGAAGGGAAACTTGAGTCTCATTCATCACCAGCCAGGCTCACCCATTCCCTGTTGGGTCAACCAAAGTAAGCCTGTCTCAGGTGGGCTCGCCTGGACCTCCATGTGCACTCAACCTTCTGAAAAGCCTCATGTTCCATTTATTAAATTTTATTTAAAAGCTCAGAGATGTTCTAACAAAGGGTCAGGCTACAAGGTAAATCCAACTTATAACCCAATGGCTTGACATTTTAACTCTAAGGTTCATTGCCAAAGTTGACACAGTTCAACCAACACTAGGTGGATGTTCTATTTTGTGAAAATAAATAACATTTGATTTATGTGTTACAATTAACCATGCACTTTGGCAGACATTGTCAAATAATTTTCACAAGAATCCTTAATCAGCAGTAGTGGCCAATTTAATAAATAAAATAAGTAAGGTTACACAGGCCTTGAAAGTCTGTACATCTGAGAAGTCTGGTGTTCCACAATTATTTCCTGTTGGAAAACTGCCATGAACTCAAATTCTCCCACTTCTCAATTTTCCCAGTCTTACACAGTTCCTTCCTCCAATTAGCCAGTATGGGCCAATCATCTCTGAGAGCTAAGGACCAAGACCCTGTAAGAGACACAAAATTCCAATGGCCAAAAGTCCCATTTTATTTTCTAGTCTATCGAGCTGCCAATTTTCCTTTGATATGACTTCTGATTCTACTATAACTAGTAGCTTCCTCTTTAAAACCTAATAGCTCCCTCTTTGTTATTTAAATAAATAAATAAATAAATAAATAAATAAATAAATAGTGACAAACCACTCACACATTTCACCAGAAGACTGGAGATCTCGTTTCTTTACTCCAGAACTCATGCTGTTAAGCCAAATGTTACAGCCCAGCAGATCTTTGATAAAAGGGGAAAGCTTTGCTTTTCTCACCTTTTTGCAGCCTCCATGAAGCTGGACCCCCCAGTAGACAGAGACTGTTCTCATTTCTGTGAATCTCCTAGTAGAGTAGCCTGTATTTCTGCTTCATGCCTCTTGGGATCCTTGGCAGAGGTCTCTCCAGCAAAAGGGGATAAAGGAAGGTCAAGTTCATCTTCTGAAGCTTACACAAAAGCCTGATGGGGCTTAGTTGGTACAGTGCTCGCCTAGCATATACGAAGCCCTGGATTTGATCCCCAGCACCACATAACTTGAATGTGGTGACATATGCTTGTAAACCCAGCACTCAGGAGGTGGAGGCAGGAGGATGAGCGCTATCCTTGGACACATATTGTTTGAGACCAGCCTGGGCTACATGAGACCCTGTCTCAAGAAGAAAAACACAGACAACAACAATAACAAAAGACAAAACAAAATGAAAGAATCTGTGCTAGTCTGCAGACATTAGATTCCTGTTTTGCAGGTAGTAAAACCTGGAATACTTAGATTTGAGTAACATTCCCTGACACCTGCCTCTTTCAGAGGTTCTCCCAAATACCTGACACTCCAGGGGGGGGCATAAACAAAAGACAAAGAGACGTATTCCAGAGATAAGCAGGGCTCCCCCACACCAGGGCTGACAGGCCTTGTTTCCCAGCATGCAGTCAACAATGCCTCAGCAGCAACCCTATCACCTGAGGGCTGCTTAACAATGTGAGTCTCCAGCTCCATCTATCCAAAACACTAACAGAATTGGAACTCCAACAAGATCTCCAGGGGAGTAAGTATGCATGAATGTTTGAGAGACTGAGCTAGAACAGAGCTCTGAAGGTCTTAAAGATGGCCCCCAGTGCCCATCAGTACCACAGCAGCCGTACCTGGGAACTGGCTAGGAATTAGAAACTCTAGGGGCGAGGTCAAGAAACCTATGCTTAAGAAGCCCTATGGGTGATTTGCATCCTGGGAAGGTTTGAGAAGCTCCAGGTAGACTTTAACCTCTCCAAGCCCCTGGCTCCCATACAGCAGACACAGTACCCAAGCTGGCTGGTACTTGGGAGAATGGAAGGAAAGCTGATGTGCTTGGCTTTCTCTTTTCCATTTGATTTCCTATAGAATAGTTCTTAAGGCTCAAGCTTCTGAACAAAATCTCTTCTTCTCTGTAATTTAATGCTTCATTTGCATTGCCAATAATTAACAGAGAGAAGAAGTCCCAGGAGACTGCAATTCAAGCACTGCACTGCATCTGGTCTGGGAACAAAACGCCAGACTTCCCAGTTTATTTTCCCAGGAGTCATCAAAGATGAGGAGCCAAGAAGAAGAAAGGCGCTTTCAGGTCACAGGTCAGGTTGGAGGTGGAGGTGTACACATCACTGACACATGGAAGAACCAGTCAAGGGGGAGTTCTACAAAGGGGGAATGAAACATCCCAAATCACAGAATCACAGTCTGCCAGAAAACAACCTAGGCACCATCCATTCTGTTCAGTACCAAGACTCCTAGTCTCTAGACCAAGGGCATCAGCTTCTTCACTCTGTTGTGGTACCATCAATGCCAGCACATCTGAAGAGAAGGAACGTGACAGTGATCATTCATTCAACCCATCTTTGTTGATGTTGTCATATATGCCAGACCTGGTATACAAAAGCAAATGTTACCCTAACTTCTCAGAGTGTGCATTCTAGTGAAAGAGATACCATTGAGCTCCCAGTTGACTGTGTAATTACAACCTATGGCCATATCAGGATAATGGGGTAGCCTAACCTAGTCTCAGATTGAAGAAGAATCCTGTGAGGAAAGAGGAAATTTGAGTTGGGGTTCTGAGGAATACATAGGAGTTACCCAGGTGAAAGCAGGTATTGGTATTTCAGATAAAGAAAAGGAAATGAATGGAGGCAAAGTATGGCCAATTTAAACACTAGGAGGAAGAAACAAGAGACCTGGAGGGAGGCGTGGTGTCAGAAGACTCAGACATGGTGACAGCACCAGGCTGCACACATTTGTAAAGCTTTATAAAAATTGGGGACCACCCTTCACCTTTCTTTGGCGCCGGGGCCAGAGGGTCGGTGGATTTGGGTCAGTGGCTCTGCACCTTTGTTCGGGCTGCCTGGAAGTCACTTGGGCAAATACTTTTGGAGGTGGGCTCTCCGGAACTGCAGCTAGGGGGTCATGTCTCTGAGGACTTCTGGGCAGGATCGCCCTTCGCCTTTCTTTGGCGCCGGGGCCAGAGGGTCAGCGGATTTGGGTCAGTGGCTCTGCACCTTTGTGCGGGCTGCCGGAGCACAGCATATACCACCATCCCCCTCAGCCACCACTGGAGATCGGTGAGAATCCAAGTGGACTTTTTTTTGGAGAACCTTCAGAACAAGAAGAGAAGAGCGCTTTACAAAATTGAAAACTAGACAAGTCAATACTCCATAAACAAGGAGGAGGAAAGGGGAAAAAAAAAAAGCATCTGAAGGAGGAAAGCAAAACCATCCACTAACATAGTGAAAAGGTATTTGTGATCTGAACCACAAAAGGGAAGCCTGCATGCCAGGGACATGACGAAGGGACAACATGGGAAAAGCACAGGATAATCCTGCACCAAGCTCTACAAAACCTGTAGGAGATAGCTACAATGGGAACCCCTTGGAGGAGACCCAAGGAACAGATCTTAGAGGAATAATTGCAGACCTATGCAGAGAAATTAAAGAACATAAAGAGGAATTCAGAGAACTAAAGAGAGAGAATGAAAAACTCAAAAAGGACCTAGAGGGATACAATGACAAACATCAGAAAGAACTAAAGGAACAGATTGACAAACTCCGGAAAGAACTAGAGGGAGAAAAAAATAAAGAATATAGAGAACTAAAGAGAGAGAATGAAAAACTCAAAAAGGACCTAGAGGGATACAATGACAAACTTCAGAAAGAACTAAAGGAACAGACCAACAAACTCCAGAAAGAACTAGAGGGAGAAAAAAACAAACTCCGAAAGGAAGTAGAAACACTGAAAAAGGAAGCCAACCAACGAAGTAAGGAGCACCAAGAAGAGATTGAGAAGCACCAAGAAGAGATTGAGGAGCTCAAAAAGGAAATGGAAGTACTAAAAAAAACACAGGATGAAATGAAAAAGGAATTAGAACACACATTCAATCAAGAAGAAAGGAAAGGAAAAAGCCTCAGAAGTAGAATGGAGGAAGCAGAACAAAGAATATCAGATCTGGAAGATAACACAGAGCAATTAAAAAGCTCAAATAAAGACTATGAAAAATTTAAAAATACACAAACGTGGAACAACCAGGAAATATGGGACACTATGAAAAGGTCAAACGTCCGTATCATAGGAATAGAGGAAGGAGAAGAATCTCAAGAGAATAGTATTGATCAGATCTTCAACAGAATAATAGATGAAAACTTCCCCAAACTAAAAATAGACAAACCCATTCAAATACAAGAAGCACATAGGACCCCAAACAGACAAGATCAGAAAAGAAACACCCCACGCCATATTATAGTTAAAATGCTAGATGCCCAAAATAAAGACAAAATTCTGAGGGCTACAAAAGAAAAACAAGTCACATACAAAGGGAAACCCATCAGAATTACAACTGACTTCTCGCCTCAAACCATGAAAGCAAGAAGAACATGGAGCAAAGCATTCCCAGTGTTAAGGGACTACGGATGCCAACCCAGAATACTTTACCCAGCAAAAATGTCGACTATACTTGAAGGAGAGAGAAAAATCTTCCATGACATAAACAAGATGATGGAATACATGTCTGGAAAACCAACTCTTCATAAAATACTTGAAGCAATTCAAAGGGCAGAAGAGAGGAGCAACAATCCTCAAACACCTAGGAAAAGAAACTAATAAAAACATAACCATAGGAGCAAAATCAAAGGCTAGAAGTCCAAATGGATAATAAAGTGAAAGGAAGCAACATCCATCTTTCAATTATAACCTTAAATATTAATGGGCTAAACTCCCCAATCAAAAGGCATAGACTGGGAGAATGGATTAGGAAACAAAACCCATCTATATGCTGTCTACAAGAAACCCATCTCAATTTCAAGGATAGGCACCAACTTAAGGTGAAGGGATGGAAGAAAGTATTCCAAGCAAATGGTACCAAAAAGAAAGCGGGTGTGGCTATTCTAATATCAGACAAAATAGACTTCAAAGCAAAAGAAATCAAAAGAGACAAAGAGGGCCATTACATCTTTATTAAAGGAACAATTGACGATGAAGATTTCACAATCATAAATATATATGCACCAAACACCGGTGCACCAAACTTTATAAAGACAATTCTTCAGGATCTCAAGGCACAGATTAACCCCAGCACACTAATACTAGGGGACTTCAATACCCCATTAAGTCCCCTAGACAGATCAACAGGACAAAGGATAAACAGAGAGACATCTGAACTAAATGACACAATACACCAAATGGACCTCACAGACATCTATCGAATATTTCACCCAAACACCAGAGAATACACTTTCTACTCAGCACCTCATGGAACATTCTCCAAAATAGACCATATACTGGGACACAGGGAAAAACTCAACAAATATAAAAAGATTGAAATAATCTCATGCATTCTATCAGACCACAGTGCAATAAAACTCAATATCAACACCAGAATAAACCCTACAACCTACAGGAACACATGGAGACTAAACAACACTCTCCTGAATAATGAGTGGGTCAAGGAAGAAATAAAGAAAGAAATAAAAACATTCCTGGAACTGAATGACAATGATAAAACAACACAGCAAAATCTATGGGACACTTTAAAAGCAATCCTAAGAGGGAAGTTTATAGCTCTAAGTGCCTACATTAAAAAAACAGAAAGAACACAAGTGAATGACCTAACACTGCAGCTAAAAATACTTGAGAAACAACAACAAATGAACCCTAAACGGAGCAGACAAGAAGAAATAACAAAAATCAGAGCAGAGATCAATGAAATAGAAACAAAGAAAACCATACAAAAAATCAATGAATCCAAAAGCTGGTTCTTTGAGAGAATAAACAAGATAGACAGACCTCTAGCCCAGTTAACCAAAAGAAAGAGGGAACAACTCCAAATCAATAGAATCTGTGATGAAAGGGGAAATATCACAACAGACAATGAAAAGATCCAGACAATCATACGGGACTACTTCAAAAACTTATATTCTACTAAGTTTGAAAACCTAGAAGAAATGGATGAATATCTGAAATCCTGGGAATCACCAAAGCTCAACCAAGAAGAGATCGACAGCCTAAACAGACCAATAGTACAGGAAGAAATCGAAGATGTAATAAGTAGCCTCCCAACCAAAAAATGCCCAGGCCCGGATGGATTCACGGCAGAATTCTATAAAATATTTCGTAAAGACTTACAACCATTACTACTTAAATTGTTTAGAAGGATACAAATGGAGGGACTTCTCCCAAATTCCTTCTATGAAGCCAGCATTACGCTACTACCAAAACCAGGGAAAGATACAACCAAAAAGGAGAACTATAGACCCATCTCCCTAATGAACACAGATGCCAAAATTCTAAACAGGATTCTGGCAAATCGCATACAGACTCACATCAAGAAAATCATCCACCATGACCAAGTTGGATTCATACCAGACATGCAGGGATGGTTCAACATACGAAAATCAATAAACATCATCAAACATATCAATGGACTGAAGGACAAAAACCACACCATCATCTCAATTGATGCGGAGAAAGCCTTTGACAAAATCCAGCATCCTTTCATGTTTAAAGTCCTGGAGGGAATTGGTCTGGAGGGATCATTCCTCAATGTAATCAAAGCCATATACAGAAAACCCACAGCCAATATCATCCTAAATGGGGAAATGACAGAAGCATTCCCCTTAAAGGTAGGAACTCGGCAAGGCTGCCCCCTGTCACCACTCCTCTTCAATATAGTGCTAGAAACCCTAGCTAGGGCAATAAGGCAAGAAAAGGAAATTAAAGGAGTTCTAATTGGAAAAGAGGAAGTCAAGCTATCCCTTTTTGCTGATGATATGATTGTCTACCTAAGGGATGCTAAGAACTCCACCAGAAAACTCCTAGAAACGATTAAGAGCTTTGGTAAAGTGGCAGGATACAAAATAAACCTAGAAAAATCAGTAGCCTTTCTGTACACCAACAACAAGCAATTGAAGAAGGACTACAAGGAGACCTTCCCACTCACAATAGCCTCAAAAACAATAAAATACCTAGGAACAAACCTAACCAAAGACACCAAGGATCTCTACAACAAAAATTTTAAACCCCTGAAAAAGGAAATTGAGGAAGACATCAGAAGATGGACAAACCTCCCATGCTCATGGATTGGGAAAATAAATATAGTAAAAATGTCCATCCTACCCAAACTAGTGTACAGATTTAATGCGATCCCAATCAAAATCCCCAAGAGTTTCTTCACAGGCTTGGAAAAAAAAATCCTCAATTTCATTTGGAAAAACAAAAGACCCCGAATAGCCAAAGCAACCCTGAGTGAAAAGAGCAATACAGGGGGGATCGCTATACCAGACATCAAACTATACTACAGGGCTATAGTCATAAAGACAGCCTGGTACTGGCACAAAAACAGACCAGTTGACCAATGGAATAAAACTGAAGATCCAAACCTGAGCTCATACAATTTCAGCCACCTCATATTTGACAAGGGGGCCAAGAAGACACAATGGAAGAAAGACAGCATCTTCAGCAAGTGGTGCTGGCAAAACTGGATCACCACTTGTAGAAGAATGAAATTAAACCCCTACCTCTCACCTTGTACAAAGGTCAACTCCAGATGGACCAAAGACCTCAACGTGAAACCCCAAACTCTGGAGGTGATAGAAGAGAAGCTTGGCAGCAGACTACAAGACATAGGTGTAGGAAAAGACTTCCTAAATCAGACAGCAGCTGCACAAGAAATAAGATCGACAATTGACAAATGGGACCTCATTAAACTCAAAAGCTTCTGTACATCAAAGGAAGCAATAAAGGAAGTGAGGAGAAGACCCACAGAGTGGGAGGAAACCTTCACAGCAGATACATCTGACAAAGCATTAATTTCCAGAGTATACAAGCTACTCAAAAAACAAAGAAGAAAGAAAACAAATGAATCATTCAAAAGATGGAGCAAAGATCTGAATAGAGACTTCACAGAGGAGGAGTTAGAGATGGCCGAGAAACATCTTAAGAAGTGTTCAACATCTCTGATAATTAAGGAAATGCAAATTAAAACCACTCTGAGATATCACCTTACTCCAATAAGACTGGCTAGGATCAGGAACACGAATGATACCAAGTGCTGGAGAGGTTGTGGGGAAAGGGGAACACTCATCCATTGCTGGTGGGAATGTAAACTTGTACAGCCACTATGGAAAGCAGTGTGGAGAACCCTTAGAAGACTCAAAATGAGCCTTCCATTTGACCCAGTCATACCACTCCTGGGTATATACCCACAAGACACAACTTACTGCAAAGATACATGCACAGCTATGTTTATTGCAGCTCTGTTCACAATAGCAAAAAGCTGGAACCAGCCCAGGTGCCCTTCAACTGACGAGTGGATAGAGAAAATGTGGTACATGTATACAATGGAATACTATGCAGCAGTAAAGAGGGACAACATCATGAAATTTGCAGGTAAATGGATGGAGCTGGAAGACATTATGTTAAGTGAAGTAACACAGTCCCAGAAAAACAAACGACAAATGGTGTCCCTCATATGTGGATGCTAGTACCAACAACCCAGATATAAATATTTCTCATGGAGAGGGATGCATAGTAAAAGAACAACAACAGAAAGACTGCATCAGAAAATGGACTGAAATGGTGAATTGGGAAGGGGGGATGGGTGGGAGAGGGACACGGATGTATATTCAATCAAGGCATATTTAATTGATGTGAGTTCAGCAAGTACTCAGTTTCACCTAGACACTGTCTACAGGATACATGGTGTTTTAGGACTTAGTAAAAGTAAATATGTGTATATTAAACAACATTGGTTTACAGACTCTGATAAAAACGGTAATGCATCTGAGTTAAATGTAGATATAATTTGCTGTTGTCCACATTTGTTTTACACAAAATCTCTAGAGCAATAACTTTGGGATTGGCACATACAAATGTTCTCTATAATTTCTCTGTTGTACAGTATCACCTTGTAGCATTCTCTTTAAGATGATTTAAAGCAAAAATTAAGTTTGCTTCCCAAGTTAATCATATATAGTCACCCAAAACAACATGGGTGAATTTGATGAAATCTGTGCCTTGATTCCACCCTATAGTTATGTATAATACAACTGTCTTCTGGAGACTCATGGGTTAAAAAAAAAGGGGGGGGGGGGTACAGACAGACATGAAACCTTCTAGTCAAGAACCTTGCAATTCAAATCTTAAAACTAACTATGGGAAGAGATTTGTTTGTTCCAACAGGACAAAATGTCACCAACTTAACGGCTGAGAAAGAAAAGATACAGCTTTGCATTGAGTAGGATGTACCAAAAAGTGGCAACTGAAAGGTTGACCCGTCTGAACACTGAAAGGAAGAAAAGCCTCAGATTGCCATAAACATCGAACCCTTCTGTGGATCCTACATGTAACAACTATCTATAATGAGTCCTAATGAAACTTATACCTTCTAGGTGCAACAAAGGTTTTGATATGACTTTCTTGCCTCCCCCCCCATAGAACAAGGAGAAATATGACGATGATGATGTCATTTTCCAACTGTAAATTGGAGACAACTATTATAGAGGTAATCTCTTATAAAACCGGTAAAAATGCCTTCTTTAATTGACTAATAGACATAAGAACTGTGAAAAGGATTATACTCTGTTCAGAACCAAATATAATACTAAAGTCCTTGGGCTATGCACTTAGGCAAAGTATATTAATGCAGGAGCTCTGACATCAGCAATGGATTGTTCTACCAGGGGGATGTTGGCCAGGGGATCCAAGGCCCCACAAAAGGTAAGGGCTCCTTGCCCCTAAGTTGGGATACCTGCAGGAGGAGAGGCGATAAGACCCTGCTGCCGAAGACCTGACGTTAACATGGGAGGGATGTATTGAGACCGCACATGCAAGGGTACAGATGGCCTCTGGAATGCCAGAGAGTGTTCCCAAAGGCCACTAAACCAATAAAGCAAATACGGGTCTCCCTGAGTCAAGCAAGACTCCACCATCAGCACCAGCTACACTTCACCTGCCTGGAAATACTGTGCAGCAGAGGCAGCCATGTGCCTGTATATCCCAAATCTAATTGGCTGTTGGCTCTCTCCTTGGAGGAATAACCCATGGCTGATGCCACAAGCCTACATCCTCTACAGGTTAGGAGATGTCATAAGCCACAGTAAGACCCTGTTATATTTATCAGGGGGTAAAAATGTAATTCATGAATTAACATATCATCCAAACATATGTGTCTATACCAAAGTAACCTACCATAACTATTAGTGCTGTTTAAATACCTATATATCTAATTGCTTGTGCTTCATTAGTAGGATCGAAAGGTTATTCCTGGACAAACTGTCAGCCCATGAAAGGAAAAAGCTAGAATTGACCAGAGTCCAAGACAACAACTCCAGAGTAAGTAGACTGTTTTGCTTCTCATCCACCTGTGCCGCTTTTCTAAGCCTAGGGAACAATCTGCGGAAGAGGGAGCGTGGTAGAATGCAAGGGCTGTGATTGGGGTGAATGGTGAAACTACAGCAATATAGTCTGGACACTCATTTGATCAACTTGATTGAACGTATAAGCCCCCCGCCCCTGCTGGATGATGGGGCTGTGGGGGTTTGGGTACAACAGCCTGCAAATTGGTTTTACATGAGGGATGCTTGTACTCATAAATTATCACTTATTGCTAAAAAATGAAAAAAAAACTGAGAGAAAGATGCAGGATAGTTATGGCAGAATGCATGATCTGGGATGGGGTGGGGTGGGATGGGGGGAAGGGAAGGGGAAATATGCCTGAACTGAATTGGAACATGATGTATGAAACACACAAAGCATCAATAATAAAAAAAATTATTGTTATAAGAGTAGCAGGAATTTTAAAAAGAGTTTTACGCAGAAGAATATCAGGTGGGCTAATGTGTTATGAGGCCTGGACAGAACAGCATAGATTGAAGGGGGATTTGTCACACTATGAAGCCACTGCAGTGGTCATCCCAGGGATGCTAAGCAAGTTCTGGGGAAAGGTAGGAGGGATGCAGAGCAGAGAGACTTAATAAATTCTCAGTCCTAGGATATGGATCATAAGGGGACAGGAAGGTGTCAGGACATCTCTCAGGTCACTAGACGAGGGATGAAAATTGGACCAGGCAAGAGTCCATTAGCTACAAAAACAAAAAAGTCACACTCAGCAAGCACATGTGACAAGATCCAGAGGTGCAGCATTGTATTCTCAGCCAGTAGAGAGGCTGAGGTAGGAAAGTTCCTAGTTTGAAGTCAGCATGGGTTACATAGTGAGACCCTGTCTGAAAACAACATTTTACAAGGATACAGCTCAGTGCTAGTATGTTCAAGGGCCTGGATGCGTTCAGAAACACACACACACACACACACACACACACACACACACACACACACACACACAAAGAAACAACAACAAAAAAGGACTCTGAGAGTCCAACAGCTCAGTTATCAGGGCTGTCTAATGCATCCCTTAGGGTCTGTTTCTTCTAGTGCTTGCTCTGGGTCTTGTTTCTTAGTTTACACCTTCAGCAGCAGGGAGAAGGGCAGAGGAAGGGGGCTGGAGACCAGCTCAGTTAGTCATGTACATCTGCTGGAAGGATGAAAACCAAATGGCTTTGCCTATTTAGAGTGCAAGTTTATTGCCTGTTTAGCTTCCAGAGCAGCAATCCCCTCCCTGAAGGGGAGGGCTGCATATAAATGCGATTTACATCTCTGGCAACTATCTACAACCATCCCTTAATGAATCACTCAAACCATCATGGGCCTCCAAATTGGTTCCTGTGATCCTTTCATCTTCCACGTTCTCGCCTTCAAAGTTTATAACTGAATTGGAGGATATTTACAGCAAATAGGACATTTTTGTGAGCCTCGGGGAAGGGGCCTTTGAGAGACCAACAGTAGAGAATCGCAGAAATGAATCTAGATGACAAGATGTTTCTTTTTCCTTGTCTGCACAGAGGTGGAGAGCAGTGCCTGGGATTAAACCTAGGCTTCCTGTATGCTGAGCAGTGTTCCACCATGGAGCCACACCCCCGGACCCTCCCTGTATGCTGAGCAGTGTTCCACCATGGAGCCACACCCCCGGACCCTCCCTGTATGCTGAGCAGTGTTCCACCATGGAGCCACACCCCCGGACCCTCCCTGTGTGCTGAGCAGTGTTCCACCATGGAGCCACACCCCCGGACCCTCCCTGTATGCTGAGCAGTGTTCCACCATGGAGCCACACCCCCGGATCCTCCCTGTATGCTGAGCTGTGTTCCACCATGGAGCCACACCCCCGGACCCTCCCTATATGCTGAGCACTGTTCCACCATGGAGCCACACCCCCGGACCCTCCCTGTGTGCTGAACAGTGTTCCACCATGGAGCCACACCCCCGGACCCTCCCTGTATGCTGAGCAGTGTTCCACCATGGAGCCACACCCCCGGACCCTCCCGCAGGGAGGTTTAAGGCAGATTTGCGTTGTCTTGATCTGTCACTTGGAAAGGTGTGAAGACAGGGCTTAGAAATTATTTGTGTGGAAGAGAGAGTGAGAATTTCTTATATACTCGATCTGTCTAAGGATGATCTAGATCTCTGACTTAGTCAAGATTTGGGCAGAGATCAAAGAGTACACCCAAAGGAAACAGTTAAGGATAAATTAGTGAAGAAATGGTTCCTAAGCAGTATTAATGGAAGCCAAACGGGGTTAGCAAAAGCCCAAGCTATCTGAAAACCTTGAACACTTCAAGGCATGATAGAACAGCCTGGTTAGTTGAGTCTGCAGAGAAACCAAGACGCCGGAGAAGTGCTGTGCAGCAGGAAGACTGAGAGCTAACCACTCACTTGCCTCTCACCAAGCCTCTCACTGGCTCAAGGGAACCGGAACTAAAGCAAGGAGCCCTGCTGGAGTAGGGAACCCATTGCTTGTATCTACACAGACTGCTAGGAAGAGGAAGGGGCAGGGGCAAGCAGAGGAAACCCCCCTAGTGAGTCCGGAGACAGGTTCCGATTTGCATATTCATGTGGCTCAATACATTTATGCAGATCAATGGGTTTCATTACCAACGCTCTTCTGTTTTCATGATATAGTCAATCCCACACCAACAGCATTAAAGAAAACAACAGAAAACAGCTTCTTACAGGACATGCCTGAGCGAGGCCGTGGGGGACTGTGCTGAACAGCACTATTTGGTGATTCCTGTGTTTCACTTCTGAAGTCAGCTGTGCCTCTGGCCACTGGCCTGCTTTAAAATTTTTCTCCCCTCTGAAGGAAGACAACGTTTTGAATTATTGATGAAATCAGACCAAGTTTGGGGATTGCATGACTCCATCCTGCCTGTTGTTTGTCCAGTAAATAGCATTTCCTTTGTAAAACTGTAGTTTGATCTCAGGAGTGTGGATCAGACTTAAGCAGATAGGGAAGCTTCCCTTGGAGAAAATCCTCTGTGAGGCTGGCAGGCTTTGATCTGCGCCCTCTGGGATGCAGTCAAAACACAGAGGCTGCCAGGACTTTCCCCTTGGCCCGGTTTTACTTCCTACTGTGGAGCACACACAGACACAGACTTTGCTCTTGGTCTTTTCCTCGGCTCAACTAGATTGTCCCTCATTGGAATTTACTAATTTCTGAGCAGTTAAAAATATTCCCTTTGGCGAGGCACGGAGCCCCTAAGGGCCCTAAAGGAGACCGGCAGACCTGCTCACACACTGCCCTCTGCTGGAAATTTTTGGGATTGCTCATCCTCCTGGAGGGCTTGGTCAACCTTGAGTCAAAAGCCAGTCTTACCTGGGTTGTGGGGACACAAAGAACATCGACTGGGATGTTTTAGCAATCTAGAAGAAAAAAAGAAGCAATATGATTTAAGAAGACTTTTCATAGATAAGACTTTCCATAGAGAATATTTGTAAGCAGTGTATAAAAACCCAAAATGCATACAAGATTAATAAATTGAACTATATCAACACCAAGAATGTCTGTCTGGCTGAAAATATAATGAAGTTAAGAGACTAAAGGATCAAATGTTGTCAATAAAGGATCAGTATCTAGAATATATAAAGAACTTCTACAGATAGAAAAGAAAATGAAAAAATAAAAAAATATTCTAAAGGTATAAAATGGGTAGTTCATAGATAAGGAGGTATAAATGGCCCAGAAACACATAGCAAAAATATTCAGTTTGGGGCAGGAGGGATGGCTCAGCAGTTAAGAGAACTTGCTGCTCTTCCGGAGGGCCCAAGTTTGGTTCCCAGCACCCACCTGGTGGCAAACAACCATCTGTAACTCCAGTTCCATGGGCTCCTACACCTTCTTTTTGCCTTCATAGGTATTACATGCATGTGGTACACTCACATACAGGCAAAGCACTCATATGCATAAATAAAAATAAATACTTTTATAAATACTCAGTTTTACTAGCAGGCAGAAAAATAGACATTCAAACACCAGAGAGATCGATTTTCTATCTTCAAAATCCAAACCAATTTGTTTCCATATTCTGACAGCAGGATTGAAGCTGCACATGATTGCTTTCCAGAGTGATTTGACAGTAGCTATTACAATATGAACTGAATTAAATGACCACCCAAATGGAATTAGCTAAATAAATAGGCTTGTCCTTATCACAAACATATATTTAGTGGGGTTTTCCCCATTGCTGTACTGGGTCTTAAACCGAGTCTCACGCATGCTTCCCAATCACTCTAACATTGAGCTACACTCCCAGCCCCAGAAATGATAGGGTTTTTTTTCTTACATTTGCCGACATGGAAAGTTGTCAAAAAAAACTATTGTTGGGTGAACAAAAATCAAGCTATGGAATGACACACACTATGATAGCTTCTGCATTAAAATCCTATCTGAATAACATAACATCACAGTTTTCTACAGCTGTGGATAATATATATCTTTATTGCATTGTAAAATGGATAAGGCAGAACCAACTGATAGTGGGAGTTACCTCTGGGGTAGAAATGAGGATGGACATGGACAGATGTTTGCCTTATCTGTAATGTTAATTTTTAAGAGAGTGTATTTATAAACTGTATATATAATTAAGATGAGTAAAAACTGTTTTTAGATTTAAAATAAAAAAACTCTTCTGTTATTAAAGCACTTGGGATGGCCAGGGCATCACTGAGCTGAAAACCAAAATGGTGCCTTAGGTGATTTTTCAGGGGACCTGCTAAGTAGAGTGCAGCAGCATGGTTGCCATGGAGACAGCAGCCTTAGATACAAACTACCCAGTGTATCTATCTACACATATCAGATTTCTAATCATTTCCCATTTGGTATCCTATTTGTAAGGCTTGATTCCCAAACCCAGTGGTAATAAAACTACTTAAGGAGGATGATACTAAATGTAGTATCTCATTTAAAAGTGCCATGAGTTTCTCTTTTCCCTCTCTTTCCATCATCCTCCTCTCCAGATTAGGTTCTTTAGGTTTAGAGATGATAAATGGTCTGTCCAAGGACAGTTAGCTGATATGTAAAAATATAAGTACACCCATGTCCCGCAAGGCCAGAAGAGGTCAGAAGAGACTGTTGAATTCTCCTGCGACTGGAGTTATGGATGGTTGTTAGCCACGATGTGGGTGTTAGGAATCGAACCCTGGTTTTCTACAAGAGTAGTCCGTGCTCTTAACCACTGAGCCATCCCTAGCCCCATTTTAAGGCATTTAAACTGTGTTACACAGTCATGAACATGTCTTTGGAGTCTTGTTAACTTTAAATTATCTCCGTCCTGTTGAAGCTTTCCTCGGCTCCCTTCCATTCATCCCGTGACTATATTTTATACCACTTTTCTCGGAATCAAAATGGCAGCTTCTCTGTGGGTTCAAGGACAGCCTGGTCTACAGAGTGAGTTCTAGGCCAGCCTGGTCTACAGAGTGAGTTCCAGGCCAGCTGGGGCTACAGAGAGACCTTGTCTCAAAACAAAACAAAACAAAACAAAACAAAACAAAACAAAACAAAACAAAACAAAACAAAAAGGCAGCTGACCCATTTGGGAGAAAAATTGATCACACGGTGAGGTGCTATGTAAGCCTCAAGACAGCCAAGAAGTTCAAAGACAAAGCACACTAAGAGTCACTAAGAGTAAGAGTGGAGAAATACTCTTCAATGATGAGGGAACTTCAAATACTTAAAAAATAAATGTTAGGAACAAAGCTAATTGATAATAGCAAAGATTAAAATCCAATAATAAAATAAGTCTTGCAAAATCCTCTCGTAGGATTCAAGTTGGTCCATCTTCGTCATCTGGGCATTTTCTACAGCAACACCAAGTATATCTCACTGATGCAGTCACTGCTGGTCCATTGCTTCTAGGCAAAGAACACACTGCCACTCGGAGATTATGAGATGAAACTCCAGTGGTCTCTCAGTCTCCTCTCCTCTGGAAAAAATGCAGACCTTTTCTTGTTGCAGGGAAAGTTTTCCAGGATATTTCTGGAATAACTTGTAAGTAGACAGGGAATTGAGTTTACAAATTAGAACTATGATCTCCCATCCACCCTTGACACCTCACCCCCATTAAAAAATTCATTAACATTTATCTTATTTTTTAACTTCACAACAGGTGCGTCCATGAATAATGTATTGGCTGGCAGGCAACACATGGGTCTGAAGGCCCAGGAGCCTGATAGCAAATGGGAGGCTGAGTGTGAAGATTACACTGTGGATTTTAAGTGGCATCACGTAGTCAAGGAGCCTAACAGAGCACAAAAACTGCTCTGCAAATAATAAGGGCATCTAAGCTGCTGGCTGTGTACACATACATCGCCTCTCAGATAATAGTAATTGAAAGTTGCTAGGTTCTGGGATGGGGGGGGAATAAATCAGGAAAAGCCATCTGCAAAGGATGAACACATTAGAGTTTTAATGAATAATGTTTCATGGCAGAGAATGAGGACATTTATATCTTGGCTTGGAACTGCCCAGTCTTACTCTCAGAGGAAACTGGCACTAGAACAGAGTGTCAGACATAGGGTGGGGGTTTGGGGGTACAGAATTCCTGGATGCATCCTAGGACTTTATTCCCTGGCCTCCCAACAGCTTATTTCTGACAGGGACTACCCACTGAGGCCAAGAAGATGTGCTGACTGCATTTGTCAAACATGAGATAATTCCATAGCATCGGCCGGATTAGGGGGATTGAAAGGCAGCCAAAGCGTTGTGGTATAGGATAGCCAACTGGCAGGAGCTCAGCCTAGAGCTCTTTGAAGGAAATGGAGAAAATATGTTGAATGATGTGCTCTAATCCAGCCTCCAGATCACAAGAAGGAACTCCTACCCTGGATCAGGTTCTTATTAGACCAGCGCTGTCCCCAGACAGAGAGGATCACGGACTGCAAGTCTCTCCAGTGAGGAACACTGCTGCTCAGGACGCCCTGATAGTTCAACACCTCTATTGTGTATATACACGTGCACACATGCATACACACACACAGGCACCCAAACATACATGCAGACACATGCATAGACACATACACAGAGACACGCAGCGCATTGCTCAACAGTTCTGCTAAGTTGAGAGCTTTATGGAAAAAGGATTTAGATTTTTTTTTATCATGTCCAGGTTCTTGCAGGTATTGTCTGGAGACAGGACAATTTGTTCCCCTTTATCCTTGTCTCACTTGGAAATATGCACAAGCAAAATATCACCTATCCCCCTCCCCAAGCCCAAGTGAAACGGCCCTTGTTTAGGAGCAGTAGCTATTTGGAGCTGTGGCAAGAAGGAAATTAATATGTGAACGGAAAACAGAGCCTTTAAAAGTCTGCCCACACGGTAGAACCGGAAGTAGATGAACTTCTTTCCGGTTACAGCAACAATACCACTAGGCAGGATTTGTTCTCATGATAGCATGCTGGTACTGGAAGATGGCTTTCCCCTAAGCAGCAGCTGAGCAGACCTGGAATCAAAACCCAAGGCAGTGGCAGGTTCCAGAAAGTCAGACACGGGGCTGCACCAAGCTCTGTCCCTGCCCCTGCCCCACAGCGTTCTCCTCATAAATGGCCTTACAAATCCTCCAGTCATTTGTGGCTGGAGCCAAGTACAATGGGGTTGGTCAGTAGAGGGTTTGCCTTCTATTGTGGCCCTCCAGGGACGATTCCTCCCAACAGAGACAGCACAGAATGGAGAAAAAGAATACAGACTGCCATCTAGCCAACTTTGAAGCCTGACTCTACTGCTTACCAAGTATGTAACCCCTGACTAACTAATAAACCACTATAAGCCTCAAAAAGCATTTTACCATAAAATGGATGCAAGAATATTATCCACCTCATAGTACAATTCTAAGAATTAAATAAGAAAATGCACAGCAGTTGCTTAGCATAGTGCTAGCATTCAGGCCAATTGCTCAATAAATGTTAGCCAGTATTAGTATAACTGAGACCCTCTAACAAAAATCTCCGTAATGAAACATAAGCACCTTCCCTAAAAGCTGAAGTGACACAGACACCCCCAAATGTTGACTTTTTAGATCATGTCTTTGGATAAAATTGTACTTTATTGGTATCTTCCTCAGAGACTTGAGCAGTGAAAACCACATTCTGACTGCAAGGGTCTGTGAACTAATGAATGTTCCAACTAGTCACATGATACAACATAAAACACGGCCATATCTCAGTTTATCTAGCCTTCCTCAGTTTATCCAATTTCCCTTTCATTTAACCAATATTTACCATGGACATACCATCACAAAGTACCCAGCACGGATTGAATTATGTCCCCCTCAACTCATATATTAAGGTCCCAATCTCCCAACATGATTGGATTTGGAGACAGTGGCTTTAAGGATGTAATTGGGGTTAAGTGAGATTAGGAGGGTGAGGCACTGATGCATTAAGACTGTGAGGCTCATGTCCTTATAAAAAGATGAGACAATCCTAGAGACCTAATACCATATTCTCCTCCTCATGATGGAAACATAGAAAGAGAAAGTGGCCATCTGTGAGTCAAGAAGACAAGAATTTCATCTTAGAATTCCAGCCTAGGGAACTATGAGAAAACAAATTTAGGCACCCAATTGTGGGACTCTGTTAGGGTAACCAAAGTTTACTAACACAGCCATCAAAGTTGTAACCTATTTCAAGTTTTAACTACATTGTTTATATTAAGGAATGATCCAATCTGAGTCAAAGGACAAGCATTTTCAGTTGGGAAGTATCACTTCAAGAAATTTGTTGTACATCACAGTGACTAACAGTGTATATTGCATTTTTTAAAATGATCTACTAGGCATTTATTTAAGTATGTAAAGGAGTGTATACATGAATCAGCTTGAGCTAATTAATGAATACATATATCAAAACATCAAGTTTACACTATACATGTATGCATACATATAAATTATAATCATCACTTAAACTATTAAATACAAAGAAATACAAAGAATAATCTAATTTATATTTGAATATGACCAGAGGTGGCAAGCTGTCTGCAGAAGTAGCTAATTTCATCTGAAAGAAAACATTTCTTATTTTTCACCTGCCATAGAGCAGAACACTTAGTAACTGTTATGTGTGATGCCCTTTCAAAGAGCCGAAGGTAGCTGAAAACTTCTGCCTCCTCTACTCTGTCCCCAACTCTGCCAACCTTAACACAGTTCAGGCATAGCCTATAGAGGTTTTCCTTAGTTCTAAGTTTGTGCTATGCACTGGAACTTTCTGTAGCCATGGAAATGTTACATATCTGCACCATCCAATATGGTAATCACCTATCACACTACTGAGTACTTGAAATATAGTCAATGTGGGTAACTGAATATTTAATAACTTAAGTGACTTTTAATTTATTTAAATATAAATGTAAATAGCCATATACAGCCCACAGTTAATGAATTGGCCAACACAGTTCTAATCATTTTATATCCTAATGTGGTGTTTACCAACTACATAGGTGTTTTGCTATGTTTGTAAATTACATTTTAGAAAATTTCTTCGGGTGTTTTGGATAGATAGGCAGCATTTTTTTAAGGCATATAGGTTAGTACTTCTGGGTTTCTGGAATGGAGTGTGGGTGGTAGCTGAAGAGTATCCACAATTCACCAGTCCTCACATTTAAAAATATTATTTTATTTTATGTGTATGAGTGTATTGCCTTCATGTTTGTAAGTGCACATGCTGTACATTAGATCCCTTGAAACTGGAGTTTAGGATTTGGAGTTTCAGATAGTTGTTAGCCGCCATGTGGGTTCTGGGAACCAAATGAGGGTCCTCTGCAAGAGCCGCCAGTGCTCTTAAGCACTGACCCATATCTCCAGCCCCCAGTCCTCATATTACTTCAGAGCCCCATCTTCTGTGAGTACAGCAATACATTAGGGGTGTCAGGGGACCCAGAATGTATAGAAACTGGCCCTGATCTCAGGAGATTTTCAATAGAGCCTGGATCAATATGTGTCAATCCATGTTCCTAATGCCTGAGATAGAGCAACATTGGAGGAAAGGCTTACTGTGGCCTATGGTCACTTGGCTCTGTTACTCTGGGCCTGAGGAGGCACAGTAAGTACATGATACAGGAGGGCACATTGGAGGTCTAGTCCTCTCATGGCAGAAGGGACTGGGGTCCTAATGGCCCCTTCGAGGGCACACCACATGACCTAACTTCTGCTCACTACGGTCTACCTCCTGAAGCTTCCACCCCCTCCCCATAGCCAAGAGTTTAACGTATGGGGCTTTGCAGAACATTTAGGATCCAAACCATAATAAAAGAGAAAGAACTGAAATAAAAGCACCACACCATGGTTTTTAGCAAAGCAGTGAATTGAATCTGGCATGGCTGAAAGTATTGGGGTGGGGGTCCTGGAGGAAGATATGCCTGAGCTACGCCTTGGAAGGTACATGGTAGACAGAATGAAGACCTTAAGATGGCCGCTTCACGCTTCCTGGAGCCTGTGAACATGCCACATGGCCAAGTTAAATTTGCAGATAGAATTTAAAAAGCTAATTAAATGATCTTAAAATAGATAAGCCTGAGTTCTCCAAATGGGCCCAGTGTGACCATATGGTGAACTGCGGTTCAATATGCCCCTCAAACCTCATGTGTTGATACTTAATCCCCCACGGAGCAGTGTTGCGAGGTGGGACCTTTTTAGATGAGAGTAGATCCTGAGGGCTCTATCCACATGAAAGGATTAATGTCGACATCCAGGGAGTACAGGTTTGTTTCAAAAGTGGATTTGACCCCCACTTGGGGTGGGCATACTCACACAGTTTGACCTCCACATGGGGGGGCATACTCACCGTTTCTTGCCATGTGGTCCTGTCAACCATGCTATGATGCAAAAAGAAAGCCCCCATGAGATGTGGGCCCTGACCTGGGACTTTCTAGTCTCCCAAATCATGAACTGAATAAATTTCTGTTCATCACAAATCACCGAGCTGCAAGGAACTCTGGTATTGTAACATAAAGCAGACGGAGACATGGAGGTCTTTCAAAATAGTAGGGATGAGAGGGTCAGAGCAATGTCATGTGTGAGGGGCCCACCCTTCACGGCTGGCCTTGACCAAAAATCAGGCCCAGAGCCAAGGGATGAGGCCAGCTTCCAGTATCAGAAAAGGCAAGAAAACAGATATTACTTGCCTAGAGCCTTAAAGAAGAACACAATTTGCTAGCACTTTAATTTTAGTCCAGTGAGACCTGTGTCAGGTTTGTGACCCCCCCAAAAAAAGAAAAAACAAATCACGAGATAAGTCTGTGTTGTGTAAGAGTGCATGTACAGCAATTTGCTACAATAGTAAAGGAAACTAACACAAGGTGTGTGTGTGTGTGTGTGTGTGTGTGTGTGTGTGTGTGGTGGGGTGAGGAGGAGTGGTGGGCTAAGGTGTGTGTGTGTGTGTGTGTGTGTGTGGTGGGGGGGGGAGGAGGGGTGGGCTAAGGTGTGTGTGTGTGTGTGTGTGTGTGTGTGTGTGTGTGTGGTGGGGGTAAGGAAGGGTGGTGGGCTGGGGGCTGGCTGGCAGGTAAGAGGAGGAAAGCATTGATGTGGGACGGATCCAGCAAGGGCAGTGGTCCTAAAGGCAATCCGGGACATCAGTGGTGAGCAGACCTGGGTGGGGGCTGGTAAACACCAGAGCTGAGGGTCCCTGTGTTCCAGTGGCAGTGTGCGAGCACCGGGCACAGGCAACATGCCTTTCCTTGATCCCTGCTGCTAGGTGTCACCTTTTTTAACACCTGTCTCCTGACATTTCTTCAGGCCCTCCTGTACCCATTTAGCACCGCCAGAGGCATGCCACTCGGTCACACAGAGCTTTAATAGCAAGCGAAACAGTAGCAGGTGTCAGAGCTGGGAGAGGAAAAATTCTCAATCCTCACTGGAGGGCGAAGATCATTTTATTCATTTCCATTTAAAGGGAGAATTGAAAAGCATGAAATCACATGCCAACAGGGAGAGCGAGCTTAAACCAGAATAACCTTGACAGGGGCAGGCACTGGCAGCTTCCAGGTCGTGGCTCCCAAAGCTGCAATCCTGAAGAGAGCAGGGACAGGCTCACATGTCTAGACTTCTACCCTAAGCCTCAGCTCCAGTCCCTGGTGGCCTGCTTGACTGTTTCCCTTGGATTTTCATCATCTTGGCATCTCACACTGCCCCAAACTCTTCTCGAAGAACGACCCCCCACCCACCTCATGATGCACAGCTACTGAGCATCCTCACCCTGCATTCAATCCCTGCACCCTCTCTTCCCCCCACCAATGACTCTCGTGAAGTTCTCTTCTCTTACATGAAGTTGCAATAACTTCTCTCTCCTTTCTCTTTCTCTCTCCCCCGTGTGTGTGTGTGTGTGTGTGTGTGTGTGTGTTTATTTTGCTCTCATATTTTTCTGTACCTAAAATACAAATCTTAAAATACTTGAACACTTTTCCTTCACTGTCAAGATAACTTCCAAGCTCAGGCTGGCACAGGAGGAGGGATTCTGAGTTTTGCCACTACCTGGTTCCAGTGCTTGGCCGATGTCCGTCTACTAGCCATTCCTGCCCCGCTCCTCTTTCCAAAAACTCTTCACGTTCCAGGCTATTTTCCCACACCCTTGGTTTGGAAGGGTCTCTCTTTGCTGTCTTCTGACGAGCTCTTGTCCCTCCAGACTCAGCTCCAAGGTCCCCTTCTTGAATCTTCTTCTAACTGACTGTCATGACTGTGGCATTGCACTTGCGCACACATTGTTCTGCCTTCCACACTCACTTCTGGGGAGCAGGACATGTTTCTTATTCATTCTTTGATCCTCGGGGCCTAGGATAGTGCCCAGAATAAAAACTTAAAGCAACGTCCTTGGAACTTATGTGCCTGAGAGTCCCCATGCCAGGCTGTGAAGGAACTTGCAGGGTAGAAGATTTACTAGGTGATGGGAAGGAGGAGTAAACCTTGGGGCCCCGCAGTGTCTGCCCAGGTAAGTCTCTGCCCTCTAGATCAAGGGGACAAACTGAAGGCCGACACGGAAATCCATCAGAATAATAAATGGACTATAAAAATGTAAGTACCTGCTTCTGGTGTCATGGGGCGGAAGTTACTGCTTGCTCTGGGACTGGAGAGAAGCCAGCACTGCATTTTGCCATCTTCTGGATAGAGGCCTTACCTGGACTCAGGCCACCAAGTTTCAGGATCTGTGAGAGCCAGAATATCAGGACATTGGGAGATCTTTGCTGTTCTAGGGCTCTTAATGCACAGGAAGCTGAAAGCTCACCTCACATTTTAAAAAAATTTATTATTATTGAGGTAATAGTGATATAAAATGAAATTGACCACTTAGACATGTATAGCTGAGTGGTTTTTAGTGCATTCACAGTACTAGCCAGTCATCACTGCTGTCTAATTCCAGAACATGCTTAATCTGAATGGAAGTCTTGTAGCCATTAAGTAGTCACTCCCTGCTCCCTTCTATCTCCAGCTCCTAGCAGCTACAGACCTGCCTCCTTTTTTATGGATTTCCCTATTCTGGCTGTTTCAAATGGATGGAATCATAAAACATGTGATTTTTGTGTCCAGCTTCCTTCATCCAACATGATGTTTACACAGACATTCTGAGGTTCACCTGTGGTATAATATGCATCAGAAATTCTTTACTTTTCATGGTTGATTAATATTCCACTGTGTTGATGTATCACTATATTTGTTTCTCTATCATCAGATAATAGACATCTAAGGTTGATTTCGCTTTGGAGCTATTATAAATATTTGGGAGCTATGAACATCTGGGCACAAGTTTTGATGTGGCCATGTTTTCATTTCTCTTGAGTACATAGCTAAGGTTGAAGTAAATCACTGAGTCGAATGTTTGACTGACTTATTTTAAGGAACTCCAATTTTGAACCAACCATTTGAAGACTCAGTTGCTTTAGAAAAACTATTACTGGGACTTCAGAAGTAGTCACTGACTTCCTATCCAGGTCACCAGGAGCTGGATTTATAGCAAGATAGCCTAGAGCATTGTGGGAAAATTTAGTTAAGATGGGTAGCCTTCTAAACCAATGGGACCTCCCTGGCCACACCTATGGGGTGATATGTAGTGACGAAAAGGTTTAGGATTTGGCCCTGGGAGTTGAGTCATGCTGTCTATATAAGCCAGACCTTTTGGAATAAATTTCTCTCTGTATTTGGACCTTAACATGCATCCATGTGCTGTGCTTTCCTGCATGTGTTTTCCACATAGATAGCTCTGGGAATAAATGGGACACCCCACAGAGCATCAGACACCTTCATAGACTACAGCCATAAGAAGCTGTGCCCCTGGCTTGGCTTTATTGACCACTCAGCAGGGCAGACAGTCGGATGATGCCATCCTGGGTACGGTGCCACAGGACAGGATCCTGAGCAAGGAGCATGTTAGGGAACATTGACAAGGTTTCACAAAGTCTTGACATTTGAGCCAGGACCTGAAGAAGGGTATGGATTCAAGGCTGTGCAAACAGCAGGTGCTAATGATGGAAGGGTGCAGTGAGAGGCCACGCCATGTCAGGGCCCTGACTGGGGGCTCTTCTCCTGGTGCTGCCATTTTTTTTTTTGAGAAGGGGGAATGGCAGGCTGTGAGGCTGGTCCAGCTGACAAGGTAGAATGCAGAGACCCTTGAGCTTGCCTCCAGGGCCTGCTGAGACCATGCCTTGTTCTTGTCTGCCCTTCGCCAGCCAGGAACTGATCCTGCTCCTCAGACTCATGTTCTGAGGTTGTGCTATAATTGCTGTTTCTAGACTTCCCTGGCACATCATTGAACTCCAAACTTGACACAACTTGCCCTGTGCCTGTCTGGCACCCTGCCCTCCTAACGCCTCCCTGTTCCACCTCCCCTGTCCCAGGGGAATCTCTATCCCCCCCTCGGCTCCCACAGAAAGAAACCCTAATTTCTGGTGGACAAGATGTTCCCCAGGAATTGGGCCTGTGTCCTCTTCTCTCTTACCTACCTGTGAGAATGAGATTGGGACTCACTTCTTCTCCTCAGCTAGTTTGTAAGGGAGGGAAAGTAGAAATGCCAAGGTGTGCATGCTTCCTCACTAGCCCTGGGAGAGGAGCACGGGGTAAACCTTTGGTTCAGAACTACACAGAGTTCCTGCTCCAAGGAAGCACACTGAGGGGCCTGCCAGAGATCAGATCATTTCCAGCCTGAAACCTTCTCTCTTTGGAGTTTAGAATCTGACTTTGTTGCCAACTGGTGAGGTAGTGTTCACAGAGGCTTCAAAGGTCCTGACATTGGGAATCCGAAGCGGTTAGAAAGCAAGTGAGCTGGAAGCCTACACTGTACACTGCAGAGGTGGGTCTGCACAATGGCACAGCAGCTGGGGGAACACTACAGAACAGAGACAGGGACCAGCCGCGGGCCATGGAGAGAATGCTGTGAGTGCAGGGAGCCGATGACAGCCCATGCAGACCCAGCTGCCACCTGTTTTTGTGTGACCCAAGAACTGAGAATGTATTTTTCTTTTTCTAAAAGTTGAAAAAAAATCAAAAGAAGCAGAATATTTTATGATGTGTGAAAAATATGTAAAATTCAAATGTAGACTTCATAAAGTTTTAATTTTAGGAATATTTTTATAGCCTTTGCTTTCTCTCTTGATACATAATTATGTTCATAATGTCCTTAAATTTTCTTCTTGGTGCCAAACTCTTTAATTATTTACTATGTGGCCCTTCACCAAAGCATGCTGCCAACCATTTATGCAAACAACCTCAAGACACTGTAATCTTCCCATCTTACCCCAGCCTTCAGCTTCCCAGCCCATCAATCTACTAAGGTCAAGCAGCCAATATCCTCAGCCACCATGAAACCCCCCAACCCCCATTGCTGAATTCAGTACTCTGCCTCCCAAATTCCTCCTCTCCCCATATCTCATATCCTATGATTAGAAGTCTTCGGGAAAAGACAAAGCAACTCCAACTCACAAAATATTGACAACCCTCACTGTGACGAGAATAAAGAGGCACTAGTCACCAATGTTCTCCTTTACTGAGCAGCTACTATGCACTGGGCTCTGGGTGGGACATGCTTAAGACATATCTCAAATTCTTGGAATCCTCTTAAAAGTTGTCACCAGTGTCCCCCTCACAGGCATGGCAGGAAAGATTTTGGTTCTCTTCTTTTATTTACTTCTCTTTTCATTAGAGCAGAGAGGGAATCTTTAGCACAACATCAACTTTACACTAATTTTTATGGCACTGATCATGAGCAAGGTGTTATTTGAGAACAGGGCTTCCTGACCTTGATGACTACTTGAAGCTGGCTAATTCCTTGTGAGAGTGTCTTGTAGACTATAATATACATAAGCATCCCTGGCATTTAGCAAGTACACTCCTCCACCTTTTGTGGCAACCAAAGTTGTCTCCAGACATCAGCAAATTCTCCTGGAGATCCTCCCAGTACTTTCCAAAAATGGATGGAGTCTGGGATACAGTACAAGCTCTGAGGACCTCATGAGTCCTGACCTTTCCCCTACTACCCTTGGCTCAGGTGCTTTACTTTTTTGTTCTCAATCTTCCTTATCTGTACCCAGTTCACAGCACTACTGGGGATATGGTGAGTTAGCATATGTAAAATATTTACAACCATGACTGTGGCGTAATAAAGACTTGGTGAGTAGTAGTTATTTGAGACTATTGGTATTTACTGAATGTTTCCTATATGCCAAATGCTCTACTGTCTCCTCTAACTTCTCTAGTGAAAATACCTGTAAGAAAGGTCTCTAAGGCCTTTCAGCAAGTGCCTTAACAGCTAAACTGGGGCTGGGATTAATGGAGTCAGCAGACCAGGGCGTTGACTACAAAGTCTCTGCCTCCCATTTTCTAGCAAGTTTTGCTCTGGGTTCCCTTCCAAGTTCTGATCAAGCTTTCTCACTTGATCTGCAAATTGGTTCACCCATCCCAGGTACTGAGAGAAATGTGCGGACGATGCTGTGGAGGGAAAACAGGCTGCTGCATGAAGCACTCGGTGATCAGTTAGGTCAAGATTGAATCGACCCAGAAATCCATAGGGGGAGGAGGTCAGAGGAACGGGACTAGGACGTAGGAGACTGGAGCAGTTTTCTCCTGAACAAGGCTGGACCACATCAAAAAATAATGAATGGAGAGATGGCTCAGCAATTAAGAGTACTGGCAGCTATTGTAGAAGACCTGGGTTCAGTTTCTAACACCCACATGGCAGCTAGCAACCATTCATTACTTCAGTTCCAGGAGATCTGATGTTCTCTTCCGGCTTCCATGGGCATTGTACTTACATAGATGCAGGCAAAATACACACACACAATAAACAAAAAAAGAATAAAGAAACACAATACCATGGAGGTGATAACAGATGAGAGCCCTTCAGACAGCCTTTTTCCACAAGGCACTAAGACAGAACCAGTATATCCTCACTCAGCACCCCCTCCAAACAAACTATCAGACTTTATTCAACTTAGGAGTCCAAACTAAATGGAATGCTAAATTCCTGGGAATGTTCTGAAAAATTTAGAGACTCTCATTTCCATAAGATAAATCCTATTTCTAGGAAAAAAAAATCCCACAGAGATCATGTGCAGAGGGTGTTACAATGTGGCATAGTTTACAATAGTGTTAAATGTGGGGTCAACCAGAGCATTCATTACTAAGAAACTAGCAATATTTATAGAATGCATATGTTTAAAACCGAGATGGATATTAGAGTTTATTAGCATGAAAAGAGGAGAAAAACCATACTACATATATAAGACTATGTATAATTTATGTGAAAATAAAGAAATACACACATAAATATAGATATATGCATACATAAACACACATATGCATATTTTAGAAAAATATTGGCAGAAAGGCAAGAACATGGACAGAGATAAAGGGAGAAATGTATGAAAAATTTATACCAAAATGTTAGCACTGGCCTATCTGCATACAAAGTTCCCACAAAGCCAGATTTCTCCCTGTTGGAGTGGGAATTTACAGACAAGCAATGGGAGGAGGCTAAAAAGAGCCGTACGCTACAGGGTTAGAGTTTGGGTCATCAGAAGAACTCGTGTTGAGCTCATATAGAGGCAGATGGTTCCATATTGAAATATTTATAACTCTCTATATACTCACGAATTGATATCTACACATAAATGTGCTCTGTCAGCTGAGAGGGCCTAGAAGAAATGGGATTTCCATACCAAGGAGTACATTTAGCACCTGAGATGATTAAACTTCTCTCTCTCTCTCTCTCTCTCTCTCTCTCTCTCTCTCTCTCTCTCTCTCCTCTCTCCCTTTCTTTTGGAAAATATTTTCTTAAACTGATTCTATGCATAATCTGTGATGTAATAATTCTATTCCTAGATATACGCTCAACAAAAAATAAATATACAGAAATATTTATAGTGCTAGAATTTGTAACAACCCCAACTGAACACAATTCGAATGTCCAGCAACAGTAGAATGCACTAGTATACAATATACAAAAACTCAAATACTCTACAAAACCCAGATCTTTATTTCCAGGACCATTCTCCCATAAAATGAAGCAGAGCTCCTTGGAAAAATGGCTGATTCTGACTGGATACAGTCATATGGTACTTATGACAGATAGACATTGGTAGAAGTGTGTCATTAGTGAATCTGTCCTTGTGTGAGCATTACAGAATGTACTCACATAAATCCTTTATAGTATAGGCCAATCACTCCAAGTGACCTTTAATGCAGTTAAGGGATGCAGGAAACACTGAAAGGATGAAGCAGCTAGTGGCATAACATGTAAATAATTTGTGTAAGTTGAAAGTATGCATACACCTAAAATGATTAACATTATGGTATAGTAAGTATGAAATATGATAACAACCATTTATGATTATGATCAGGCCCTTCAGTACTTGACTGTATGATCCATGTTTTTCTATGACTAGCAGTAAAATGATTTTCTTTATAAACAATATCCTCATAAACACACCGCTGATGCATTGTGCTATAACATTACAATGTCCACAGTGTCATTAGGAGATGTGAATCTTTAAACTCCATTATAAAATTATAGGATCACCATAATAAATGCTGTCTCTTCTTGACTGAAATGTCATTAAACAGCATATGACTATAATTTTTTGAAAATCCACTTTGATAGGAGCATGTCAAAAAAGCTTAGGAACCAATGGATACAACCAAAGACCAATACTAGAATTATCTGAATACTAAAATGAAGTCCTGGATTAGAATCCAAATATAATATCCTTGAGTCCATACTGCTAAAAATAGATGAGTAAGTTACTACATGCTTGAGAGAGGAGACAGAGATAAATCTCTCATGCAGAAGCATTCTAAATAATTTACATGTATACTCTGCCCTCAAGGGGCATAATGCTGTACTCCTTAAGTGTGGCTGCACTTATTGGCTTCTTTCCAGAGAATGCAGCACAGAAATAAAGAAAGAAAAAGAGTGTCACGCGCAGCAGTCTCGCCGGCAAGAACTTCACGTGGACAACAGGATTCTTCTGCAGCAGTATTTATTGTGCACAGCTCTTTTAGGAGAAGGACCCCGAAATGGGGAAGAGGCACTGCTTATATAGCAGTCTAGAGGGTTCGTGTATGCTCTGGATAGGTGCACTGTCCCGATGCCTCATTTGCATGTTAAAGGCAGGAGCTTAGGGACTAGTAGTCATGCGCAGTTTCTCCAATGCAAAGGCAATGGCGGGAAACGGCTTGTAGTGACTCAGGAAGTCGGCGCCATTTTTAAGGTGTGGTCGCGAGCGACACAGCACACTCGTGCAGGCTACCAACAAAAGAGGAGGTTTACAGGCCCGAATCCGACAAGCACATCACAGTCTGGTAACCGAGATCAATACCCAAATCATAAATCATGGTGATGTGGAACCTGGATGTGATGCTGTGAAATGGCCCTGTGCCTCTGTGCTCTTCCTCCTCGAAACCCATAACCCTGTCTACAGGATGGCAGGCAAATTCTATAAAGGATCCTCCCCAGTACTTTCCAAAAATGCCAAGGCATCAAAGGTCCAGAGACACATTTACAAACCGCACTATCAAAAGAAGCCCAAGCAGTGCATTTCACTCAGTCAAAACCAGCAGTGCTCTTAGTTGTTTCTGTTGCTTCTCTGGGTTCCACTCCAGGCTCATACATACTAAGCAGGTGCTCTGCTACTGCTGAACTACATACTCAACCTAGAAGGTTTTTTTTTTTTTTAAGTCACCAAAGCAAACGGATCAAAATAATTTATCTCTTAACCTTTAACTGTACACAGAAGCAGTAAAAGTTTTGAAAAAAGCTTTTCCTTAAAGATTTTCCAATATTTTGCATATTCCTACACAGGGTTTAAGGATGGTGCTCTTGGGCTTTCTCCAAGAAAAAGATTTTCCTAAAAATATCAGAGGCGGACATAATCCTGACAGTGGGCTTCAAGAAGCTTATAGTTTCTTCTTGGGCTCTGGCTGGTTCCCACATCCCTGCACATCTTTTCTGAGAGGGCACAGTTGACTGTGTTACAATGCTTTTCCATTCGGTCCACATCCATCTCACCACTTGACCGTGCACAGACTCAAGGGAGCTTTGCAAAAGGCAGGGAGTCTCCAGAGGTCACAAACTGGACAAATGCCAGGCCAAATATGAGATCACCTGTTCATTGGATATGGTATGACACTTACCATGAGCATAATGAATGAGGGTAAACAATCTCTCCAGGCCCTCATCCCCTTGTCTTTACGAGGTCTCACTCTGTAGCCAGGCAAGTCTCCAACACATGTTGATCCCCCAACCTCACCATGGCTGGGATTATAGGCATGCACCACCATGGCCAGTGACATACAAATCTTGAAAAGCATCACTTCTATGAATCAAGCCGACAGGGGCAAGCGATGGAATTGTTTTATATCTGCTTATTGATTTTGGATGTATACAGCTCTACTAAGTAGAATTATAACAAGCCATTTCCCCAATGACCTAGGAAATACACTACCAAAAATAATTCATCTTAATAGTCAGAAGTTCCTAAATTTAGTACTAGGATTTAGAAAACAAGGTCATAAAATGACGTCTTTGAAAACTGAAAACGACAAAAATCAATATGCTCCTGTACTCAGCTGTTCACCAGCTCCAGGCCACCCACGCTGAGATGATAGGAAAATGGAGTCTCCAAAAGCTTGTCAAAGGCCTGAGGTTCTTCACTATCTCCATGAAAACTATTATTTTCAAGTGGACTTTAGCTTATGGAGATAAGCCACGCCTTTGAAAACTGTAACATGCTAATGACAAAAATGAAAAGCTCTACACAGAGTCCAGAGACAGGAAACCAAGAGAGAAGTCCCAGTCAGGGTTTTCAAAGGAGGTCTATAGCAGACTGCATGAACTTGGGAGGGGTGGGGGGCATGGAGGGGGAATGAGCCTGGATCGAACTGAGAAGTGATGTATGAAATGCACAAAACTTCAATAAAAGATAAAAAAACAAAGTAGATCTAACCAGATGATCCCTTTCCAGTAGAACCCAGGCAATGTTTCCTGTTTATAATGGTCCAGAGCAGACTCTGGGAGGGAGGGAATCCAAAGAGGTGGGCATAAGAACCTGCTTATTGAAGAGCTGGGCTCTCATCATGCAAGTCTTATGGGAATATGTTTATAAACTGTGTCATGGAGTTTGAAGAATGCACCTTCATGCTCTGGAGCTACAACATACCTGCTTTACTGATACAAGGAAATTCCCAGAGCATGGGCTAGATACTCAGAAACTGGACAGAACTGCTCCACCAAGGGCTTTCCAGAAAGCCCTCTGGGGTAGCCAGCTGAACCCTTCAGTGTTTCCTCACAGAAATCCTAGAGCTTAGTTAACTCTACAGGTTAAATTGTACAACTTACATCTATCTTTTTTTTTTACAACTTGCCTGCTCTGGGCTTTTTTAAAAATATAAATAAAATTTTATTATTACTAAACGTTTTCCATAGGTCATACATCATTTCTCAATCGAATCTAGAATCGCTTCTCTTTCCATGCCCCCCACCCCACCCAAGTCCCTGCACTCTGCTATACATGTCTTGTATCTTTTTCTGAGTCTTTCCAGAGTTTTTTTCAGTTCTTTTGTTGTTGTTCTCTCCAACTTTTGATTCTTTCCAACTATTGATACAGTATATAAACATATATATACATAGTTATATATATATATATATATATATATAGACATGAATATATATACATATATACACATATCACTTGAATTGTAGGATTATTTTTTTTCTAGAAGCTGTCATGTTTTCCTTAAGGAAGTGCTTGAAAGTTCCTCCTTGGCAACCCCAAACAACTATCAATCCTGCACTTCTGCTCTACATGGGGGTCTTTCCCTCCCATGGTCCCCCAAACAAAGTCCAGTAAGCACGCGTCCTGTCTCGATCCCCCTGCACTGGCCTCCATGATACAGCCCAGGTAGCCCAACAATGGCAGTCTGTATTCTGACAAGGCTGACATCCCCTTAGCTGTTTAGTCCACAAGCTGGGCATCTCAGTAGTCCCCACCTGGCATTGAAGGTTTGGAGGATTCTTGGAGAGACTTGAGTCCAGTCCATATTGGAAGGTTACGAAGCTGTGTCTCATGTCTTTGAGGAGTGCCAAAAGCGGTGGCAGCCACAGAGTTGATGCACTTGCCAGTAAGAATTGAAGACAGACCAAACAACAGTACTCTCTCTTTTTTCCTTTTTGTCTCTTTACTAAGATCTCAAGCTCTATGTCTGCAGTACAGTTTCTCTAGTCTTACTGATTATTTATATCTGGTTGTACTTTCCTTTTGGATGCTTAAGGCCGCACAGTTAGCCCAGATTAACCAAGGATTTGTTTTCTCAAGGTCAGTTGAGGATCTGGTCCTCAGGGGTCTCTCGGGGTTTTTTTTGGGGTGGGGGTGGGGGTGGGAGCGCCTTGCTCCTTTCAGCTTATCATTTACAGGTTCCATCCACTGGGGACAAAATCAGGTCTTGCTAGACCAGGCTTCCTTTTCTGAAGCATGAGCAGACTTTCCTCTTTATAGACTGGACACTGGCTGAAGTTCCATTAGTGGCTCTCCAAGACCTCCCTGCACAGGAAGACTGGTGACCCACATTTGCAGGACATTTCAAGAGATTCCCCCATGCATAGTCCCCTAAGACTTGGTTGACCTTTGAGGGCAAGGAACAAAGTTATCTCAGCCAAATTGCTATGGGTGTTAATGATGGTTGTTAAACACCCAGAAAGGCTAAACAACTTCCATGTCTCTAACTCAAGATGGTCCTTAGATTCATGGCTTTGGAGTGTAGTCAATGACAATGGATTCATTATTTAGATTTTTCTGTATTGGTACCTGGGTTTTCAATAAGGGTTAGATTCTTTTTTCCTTCCTTCCTTCCTTCCTTCCTTCCTTCCTTCCTTCCTTCCTTCCTTCCTTCTCTTTTTTATCTTTTTTTTGGTCTTTTCAAGACAGGGTCTCCCTATAGCCCCAGCTGTCCTGGAACTCACTCTGTAGACCAGGCTGGCCTTGAACTCACAAAGATCTGCCTGCCTCTGCCTCCTGAGTGCTAGGATCAAAGGCATGCACCACTATACCTAGCCTTTTTATTCTTCTTAAAAAGGATTTTTTTTTGTCTTTTGAGATAGGGTCTCACTCTGTAGCCCAGGCTGGCCCAGCACCTCGTAGATAGCCCAGGAAGGCCTTGAACTTGTAGCAATCCTCCTGGTTCAGCCCTACAAACACTGTGATTATAGGCAGAAACCAGCACATTCAGCTTGGGTTCTTCTTAAGTGTGGCTGTGGCGGTCTGAATGAGAAATGCAAGAAATGTCTCCCATACACTCAAGTATTTGAATCTTTTGTCCCCAGCTGGTGGCGCTGTTTGAGAGATCATGGAATCTTTAGGAAGGCCTTGGTGAAGGAAGTGTGTCACTGGGGGTGGGCTTTGTGAGTTCATAGCCTTGCTCCACTTCCAGTTTGCTCTCTTTGCTTTGTGTTTACAGTTCAGGAAGTGAGTGCTCAGCTTCCTGTCCCTGCCACCACTCCTGCCATTTGCTGCCAGGCTTCTCTGCCATGATGGACTTTTTCCCTCTGGAACCATAATCCAAAATAAATTGTTTCTTCTGTAAGTTGCCTTGGTCATGGTATTTTATCACAGCAACAGACAAGTAGCTGATACCATGATTTCCTGTCAGGGAAGAGACTGTGGCAAGACTGCAGAGCTTGAATCCTGAGCTAAAACCCTTCACTCATGCTGCACAAAGAGAACTAAATGTCCATTTGTAAGCAAAGTGGCTTCTATGCCCCCAAACATCTCTACAAGAATTTTCATCTATTGTTAAAAAAGCTACTCAAGAGGTATATTTGGATTGGTCCCCTATGTGCACAGAGCTAGTCTTTATTTCCTCTAAGAAGTTTTATCCATAAGCTAAAAGGAATAACATGTGCTATGGAAGATTTGTACACAAATAAAAATAATCTTATTACCCAAAATATGCTCTTAAAAGAAGCTATTTGGACTCCTCTCCTTCCTTCTAAGCCAACAATACTTTTTCTCCCGACTTTCCTCTAAAGGAATCACAAGCCTTCTGGTTACACTCAATACTTCCCTTGGTTTCTGCAACATTCCTTGGTGAACATACACCCTGATATATTTTAAAACATTTGCCAGCTGTGAAATGTCTTCTCCAAACCCCTCTATAAAAGAATATTAAAATCAAGGCATTTGTTGTTATGAGTTCTTAGAACAACAGTCCTGAAGGCAACAGCTGCTCTGTCTTATTGTAACAAACTTTCTTAGCAGCACTGAGATGGGTCTCATAACCTCCCTGGAGGGAAATACTGAAATCCAGGAGCAGACTCCACAAAGCCCTCACCCCTTTGTGGTCCAGAACTCTGTGGGATGGAGATGGTGAATGTTTCTTTCTGTGAAGTGTGTAAGAAGAAAGCAAAACAGAAGAAAGGATAGGGAGATGGAGAGGGAGGGGGAGGAGGAGAGAAAGAGGGGAAGGAGAGAACCTAAGTCTTTCCATGACATTCCTATGTCCAACCAATGCCCCATCAGAGCCAGCTGCTCAAGCTGGACATGTTATACATCATGGCTGCATCCTGCAGACACAGCCTCCTCTCTGGAATATTGGGAAGGCCTTGAGCAAGGCATCAACATTCACGTCAAAGATGTGTGGGGTTTTTAACAGCCCAAAGAACAAAGCAGGGATTATTTGCTGAACAGACTCCATAGAACAGAAGCAGATTTTTCAGACAAGAGCCTCCCCTGGCAGGCCTCTGATTTGCTAAGGAAACATCACCACAGGGAGGAGCTTGAATGACTCAGACATAAAAGTGAAATCAAAGCATTTGGGGGAGTATGGTGCTGTGCCCACCTTCGTTTCTAAAGGGGAAGATTAGCTCATCTTTCTGAATGCACACAAGATATTTTCCTGGTGCTGTTTGCCTCTGCCATCCTTGGAAGAGCCAGTAGTAAAACATTTTATTAGGCTGTAATAATAAAAATTAGCTACCAATTATGTTTTATATACATTATATTATTTAATTTCCACAAAGAACCAATAATAATATTATTATATTCATTTAGCATATGGATAACTTAAAGATATTAAGTGGATACAAATGCATTCTTTTAATTTCCAGGCTTTATTAGAAGGTCTCAAAATATTTTGGACCATTTCTCTGAGCAGGTCTATCTGATCCTCATGCAAAATGGATTTAGTCTGACCTGACACTTTAGCTTTCAGAATTCAGAATCCAGAATATCCAGAGAGTGAATGCCTGAGGTGGGATCTGAACACAGATGATTTAAGCTCTGATGTGCATGGTCTTAGACATGCTATCTTCCCTCTTCAATTTCTACTTCCTCTGCTTTCCTGGAGTAGCTGTATCTTAAGTCTCAGTCATCTGACCCATGTCTGTCAAACCTCCAGCAGAAAAGAACCTGTAAAACACAGTTTTAGGGCCTGGGAGGATATTTACTATTTGCAGAAATGAAATATACATCCATCTAAAAAAAGAACCAGGATCTCAAGGTTGAAGGGTCCAAAGGAAATACCTAATCTTCAGGAATTCTAAGAGCCACAGGATCAGACTAAATATATTTTGCTTGATGATCAGATGGAACTGTTTAGAGAAATGGTTACAAATATTTTGGGAACTTCCCATAAATTTTGGAAATTAAAAGTGTTCATCTATGCTCACTTCCAACTGAACTGACTCTAAGATGAAAACACAGAAACCACGTAGACAAAGAATGGAGAGAAGACAACAAAGTGGAAAATGGGCAGAGGGAAGACTACTCATCAGAAGTCAAAGCCCAGCTACCTTGAGAGGGATGGTCATCAAGAAACAAACTGATTTGCGTCATGAGGCTTCTTTGAGTTTGGCAGCAGCAGGTGACTCTGAAGGAAATGATGGGGAGTAGGGTATAGCCTTCATGAGAAGCATTTGCTGCCTAGGCTCTTCTCTCTCCAACACTAAGCTATCAGAGAGCCAGTGTTCCTCTACCCGCTACAGAAGCAAGAGATGTATTCACTTGAGAAACAGCCAAAATTTTTGGGCTTGGAGATCCAAGCTTCAATGAAAGGCAAAGTATTAAATGAAAATGAGAGAATTACATACAAGTCTAAATACTAAAGAAACTTCAAGCCCTCCCTTCACCTTCTCTCTTTGGTTCTTTGGAGAAAAAGAACACCACCAGAGAATAACGTATCTATAATGACATTTCACGGCCTTTCGGACTTGTAGCAAAAAGTCACAGCCCTGACTCAATTGCTTTATTGAAAGTTTAACTTTTCATTTTGAACTAATTTGACTCACAAAAGGGTACAAATATAATATATAGAGTTACCATATATCCTTCATCCAGATTCACTAATTGCCCAATCAGTAAATTAACATTGCTGCTAGACTACTAATTTACAGTACTTGCTGGAGTGTCAGTTTCCCTTCTCTGATCCACGACTTAATCCAGGCTCACATACTGCACTTATCTGTCAAATCTCCTTAGTCTCCTCCAATTGAGGACAGATTGTCATTATCACTTTATTTGAATGACTCTAATACTTTAACAGGGTATTGATCTATTACACTGCAGAATCTTCTCGCTGCACCAGGGCAGGAAGTGCATGGTGTCTGCACATTGCTGTTAGTAACTTGGATCATTTAGGGAAAGAAATTCTTGTCAGGCTCTTCCACTCTAAGGCTCCTTGTGTAATGAATAGTTATGTTATAGGACATAAATACTACATTCCTCAACAAATTTTAAACCACGAATTGTAGCCCTGCATTGATGCTTCAAGCTTTATCACAGTTATTACTAGAGTAACTGCCAAATGGTTATTTCCGCATACATATATATAGTGAATTTTTATTGAAGTTTTATGTATTTCATACACATTTCACTCCTCTTTATACCCCTTCCCCATTGTACCCTCCCCCCCCCATAACTGTCCAACTGGATTTCATGCATCCTGTCATATGTGTTAATTCCCATCGAGCTAAGTTAGTGCCCCTCAGTGCAGGTTCATCCATTGAGGTCTAGTCTGCCCATCTAGAGTTCTCCCTTTAAGAAGATCAGCTTGCCGGGCGTGGTGGCGCACGCCTTTAATCCTAGCACTTGGGAGGCAGAGGCAGGAGGATCTTTGTGAGTTCAAGGCCAGCCTGGTCTACAGAGTGAGTTCCAGGACAGCTGGGGCTACAGGGAGACCCTGTCTCAAAAAAAGACAAAAAAAAAAAAATGAAGATCAGCTCTTCCTCACTCAGTAGTAATCAGTTTTCAATGGTTCTTCGGGTAAGATTGGGGCCTGCTGCCCTTTTCCACAGTTCTATGCTGGGTTTTTGTTTGATTTTTGCATGGGTCTTGTGTGTGCTCTAGGGTCATATGAACAAGGTCCCAGGAGCCTATAAGACTCTACTTCCATATTGTCATGCACCTCCTTCCCTGGCTCTTACAGTCTTTTTGCCCCCTTTTCCACAATGCTCCCTGAGCCTTGGGCAGGTAAAGCTTTATAGTCTTGTCCAAGGACCCACACTCTGCAGACTTATTCTCTGTGCTTTGGCCATGTTGTCATTTTATGTTCATGGCCCTCTGTATGCATTAAGAAAGATCAGAATTAATATGGTCTTGAAGAGAAAAATATGATGTCATTTTTTTAAAGTTTCACAGAAATGTCAGAAGGTAAAAGCAAAGAAAGATGCCTCAGAAAACTGCAAGAGATCTCTCTTCTTCCTCCTGCTCCTCTCCTCCTCCTCCTCCTCCTCCTCCTCCTCCTCCTCTTTCTTCTTCTTCCCTTCTTTTTTTCTCCTCCTGAGCCACTCATTCTGGAAGTCATTCAGTATGAGTAAGGAGCCTCCTCATTGGGTGAAGGTTAGGGGAAGAGCTCTGGTGGCTCAGCAGGGACTGGAACTGAAGGGGATGGGGCGCGTAAGGCCCTGTGAGGATGTCCCCTGCAGGACAGCTATGGTACAGGGGAGTTAGTATCTGATCTAGCATCTGTGCAGGGGAATCTGCACACAAGGGAAAGAAAGATGCTTTCATATTCAAATTATCAAATACATCATTAGAAATAGAAGAAATGAAAAAAGACCTTGCACCACTCAGTGGGATGTAGTATGAAGCCCATGGCAGCTCTCCTCTGATAGTCCTCCTTCAAAGAGGTAGGATCTTAATCTAATTGAGAAGACATTAGAACCTACAGCAAAATCTACAAAGTAACTTGTAGTCTTCAAAAATTGTCAAAGTTTTAAAGACTAGACTGAAGGAGACTAAAGAGAAATAAGTAACAGTAGCATAGTAATCAGAACTGTGTCTTTTTTTCTATAGAGGAAGCTGTCAAGAAAAATGGAAAAGCCAGGGCGTGGTGGCACATGCCTTTAATCCAGTGGCCCTCTGGAGACAGAGGCAGGTGGACCTCTGAGTTCAAGGCCAGCCTGGCTTACATGGTGAGTTCCAGTACAGCTGGGGCTACAGGGAGACCCTCTCTCCAAAAAAAAAAAAAAAAAAAAAAAAAAAAAAAAAAAAAAAAATGGCAAAGGTAATTTGAGAAATTTAAAAATTAGATGGTGTAGTGCTGACCTTCTGCTTTTATGGATTTCTTATGTTTTGTGGGAAAGGTCTTTATGTATAGGAAGTATATGCTAAAGCATTTAGACATCATATTTTAGCATGGCTGTACTTATTTACAAACGGTTTTGAGAAAGTTCTTTCTCCTATTTCCTGTAAGTCTTTGTTTAAACTATTAAAAATTAATTAACAAATCATCAAGTTAATGAAATCATGAAAGAAAAAAAATTGACAAGTTAGTGGTTAGCCCAGGAAATCCAATGTCTGCAGACTGTGATCTCCAGGTAGTCAAAACAGCACAGAGAAGGGGAAATCATCAAAGAGGGAATGATTACCATATGACCCAACTGACTACAAATCCCACTTAAAAACTTCTAGTGTAACATTTGGAAAAGACCAAGGCATATCATGAAACTTTAGAGCACTGGAGATAAAAAGAAGATACAAAGAGTGTCGGAAAAGGTTTTTTTTTTTTTTTTTAAGTCACTTTCTCTTTATAAGACAATCTTTGGCTGAAGAGTAGATCATTTCTCTTTGCCAAGCTTTGAATCAATAAGATTCTCTTTATAAGACAGTGACAGAATTGTTCAGAATGAGAAGAGACACACATCAAATCAAAAAAGGGATTTTCAACAAAACCTCACCATTTTTCTGCCCAAGATCATGTTAAATTATAATCAGATAATACTCGAATTAATTTTGAAGAGCTTTCCCTTAATGAGATTGCTTCTTGAATAGTGTTAGAAGTCAGAGTAGAGATTTGAGTCCTGCCTGCCGTTTGTCTTGGGATGGTTGAATGAAAGATGCTTTTGGCAAAGATAAGATCCGTATGCACCAGCTGCTCAGGGCTGATCTGTCTTGAAGTGAGCGTCCTCTTTCATTTATATCCTTCATCTGTGGATGCTAGTGCCAATTACCTAGTTGTAAGTATTTCTTGTGTAGGGCCCCCTGAGCTTTTGTCCAAAGCAGTTGGGTGTAAACAACAACTACATCCAAGGCATTTAACAGAGATCCCATGACTGGAAACTTCCTTTGTAATGTAGGACTCTCAGGAATGGATGACCCCTGGCTTCTGATGGACTTTTATAAGGTAAGGATGATATAAAAGGTCTCCTGGCAGATGTAAAGAAGAAAGGCCTCCCCGTGCCCCATCCAGACTTGCTTCTGCTCTCTTGTTTACCTGGATCTTCTCCTAGGAATTCTGTTCCCTAGGCTTCAAGAATCAGTTCTCTAAGTCCACACATTCTCATATGAAGGGAGCTGTGGAGAATTCTGTGGCCCACAAAAAGAACAAATAGAAACCAAAGCTTTCCAGTGTTCATCAGGTCCCCGTGGGGTGAGAAGGCCAAGGCTGACTCCCATGGAAAAGCATTAAGAGCTGGAAGAAAGGTAAGACAGGTAGCCATGACTCTGAACCACAGCATACTGGATACCTCTGGAAGGCATACACATGTCTGTTCTTGTGACGACTTTGTGGAAATTAGAAAGAAGAGCCCTCCTGGCCCCAAGCAGAGGGCCCCAGACTGGCAGCCCTGGTATGGCCCATCCTCTGGGAAGAGTCACAAGATTAAACAATATTAGTTAGCTCCAGTCTCCAATTTGTACTCCCTCAGCACAGTGCCTGTGTGCCCCAAGTCATAAAATGTGCAATACAGACGGTGGCCCTGGGCATTTAGCCTAACCCTGTGCTCAGCTGGTCAGCTGGGTTGGAAGAAGTCGGGTGGCTTTTTCCTCAGCCTGTGGAACCTAGTTCTGAATACTCCACTGCTAAAGAGGCAGGCCCAGTCAGAGGGGGATTTCCCTCTCCAACTTCAAGCAGCTGCTGCCAGCCAGTCCCAGGACGTGCTTTCCTTCTGTTCTATCTTTGCCCTGCTTCTACGATACCAGCAGGAAGGCATCCTTCCCAGCAAGAGGCCTTCTCAGGCCCACTCGGCCCCACACCTGTGCAAGGGAAGCCATATGGACTTTCTCCTAAATTAATCTAATGAAGAAAAAGAAGATGGCAACAAGAAGGGGAAGAACAACAGCAAAATAGACTAAGAGGAGGATCCCAAAAAAGATATTGCCCTACAGATCAGAATTTTTATCTTCTTCTCCCTAAGCCATACTCCTAGAATCCCACAGTCTCTTAAAGTCACATTACTGGTCCTCAGAGCAGCCAACCCCACAGCCTCAGGGCCAGCAGTGTAAGTTTTCCTGTCCTTCAAGACAGGAGTTTGACTCCACAGCCCATGAGGAGCAAGTTATGACTTGGGGCCTATAAATGTCAACTAGAACACCGACACTATCAGAGGATGTGCCAGGGAACAGAGAAACTTAGGATACCACAGTTCCACTCCGGGGATTCATTGTTATGCACATGCTCTAATTGTTTCTCACACTCTTTGGATGGCCTGAGGAAGCAGAGGTTTCACTTTCAGGCCTGTAGCCACACCCTCCTGTTCTGGATAGAGATCCCTTGAGTCAGCTTTAGCAGTCCCCAGTGCCACCAGAAGGGAGGAAGCCTGTGAGCTGTGTGTCCCTCCCCTTGGACAGCTTCTGCTCATTAGTGTGGCGATGTAGATGCCCACTGAAGACTTTTCCACACCAAAAGAATCTAGAATCAGCATTCATGATGCCTGTGCTTTCTATCTCCATCATTGACGAGACGATCCCTTCTCTGTTCCACCTGGTTGCTCTAAACTTTCCATCCATTGTCAATTTCTACTGCTCCTCTACTTGCCCTGTGTACTGATGGAGACCAGCTTCATGGCCCTTGCTTCCACCCAACCACTAGCCAACAGGGACACATCTAAGTTTGTCTTGACCTTAACTTTACATTTAAGAATGCATTGGTACTTAAGCAAATTTCAAGTCACCTATCATGAGTTTCAATGTTCGATTCCCACTGTAAAGAAATTATTCTTTCCTTGGTTTGCATAAAGCTTCCATGCAGGCCAGTATCTACTTAGGATTATTTTGATTTCCTCCACATGGAACTAATGTTAGCCCAAGTCAATGGTTTCTCTGATATAAGTGAAATGCCTCTGTTTGGGGAAGTCCATTCAACTTTAATAACGATTCAAGAACTTTTCCTGGTTTTCTCTTCCAAGTGCTCCTACGAGATTTCTATAAGCTATCCCTCTCATGTGAAGACTTGCCTTATGCTGCATCCAATGGTATTAATACAAGAAATGGATCCCTGAATGGTACTTGGTAGTTATTCAATAATTACACGCAGAGAAATTCTCCTTTCTAGCAAGCAGAACAATGAACAGTGCAAAACCACCCCCTTCCTTTCACGTGTGTGAGTGTGTGTGTATGTGTGTGTGTGTGTGTGTATTCTTGTGTGTATGTGCACATGTGTGCTCCTGCACATGGAGTCAGGAAGACAATCTCAGCTATTCTCAGGTGCTGTCCACTTTTTCTGAGTCAAGGTTTCATTGGTCTGGAAATCACCCAGCAGGGTGGGTTGGCCGGCCAGGGAGTGACTTCAGGGGTTTGCCTGTGTCTGCCTCCTTAGCTCCGGAATTACAAGCATGTACCACCACATCCAGCTTTTTTACATGGGTTCTGAGGCTCACACTCAGGTCCTCAAGCTTGGGAGGCAAGTACTTTACCAACTGTTGTATGTGACTCTCCCCCAATAGACAGATGATGGACAGAGGCCATCTTCCCAAGCTTGGTTGTGCCTGCTTGCCCAAGATCATCACAGCTAAGTTTACTGACTGTCACACACTGCAAGTAAGGAGGGACAAGGGGTCAGCTACACCTTCCGACCAATCACCCGGCCCTAGTTGCATGTGGTCTGTGGGGAGGGGATAAGGAAGCCTAGGGGAGGCTCTCCTCATTTTATATGGCTGTGGGGAAGCCACCATCCATGCTTGGATAAAGACTTTCCAGTGCAGCTTTAGAGACGGAGCCACACTCTCCCTCCTCCGCTGCTCTGTAAGTAAGCCCAGTGAACTCACTGGTTTCCCAGAGTGCAGTTTGGTGAAATTGTACCTCAATTTATCATTGGGACCAAGGGAAAAGGGGGGAAGACATTGTTTACACATCCCCCCAGAAGAATTCTAGCTATACCTTTTACACCTCTTTTACTCTTTTAGCTTAAATGACTTTTGGACCAATTTTCTCAGTGACTCGTTCGGTCAAATGGAGGATTGTTTTTGTAATCTGTTGTCATTAAACTACTGCTTAAAGATTCTCTTCTAATAAAGTTCATTTCTCCAGGAAGACAGAAGGAAGTATTACCTTATTTATACTTCTATTCCTATTCTTTCACATAGTGTCCAAAACATGGAAAGTCCCTGATAGGTTTTCGTGAATTACAATAATGAACTACATCAAATGAGCCACCAATGCAGCGTCAAATTAGGGCATCAAATTTTAGCCCATGTGACATGATTCACATACCTGCAATGAGCAAGACTATCTTCTTCCTAAGGCTCTTTCTAAAGATGTAAATTAGCCCCTACTTGGTGAATGATGAAACTACAGCAATATAGACTGGACACTCATTTGATCAACTTGATTGAACATACAAGCCCCCCAGATGGAAGGTAGGACCCTTGGGCTGTGTGGGTTTGGGCACAACTGCTTGCAAATTGGTTTTACAGGAAGGATGGTTGTACTCATAAATTATTACTTATTGTTAAAAAATGAAAAAAAATAAGCTGCGCATGGTGGTGCATGCCTTTAATCCTAGCACTTGGGAGGCAGAGGCAGGCGGATCTTTGTGAGTTCAAGGCCAGCCTGATCTACACAGTGAGTTCCAGGACAGCTGGGGCTACAGGAAGACCCTGTCTCGAAAAGACCAAAAAAAAAATAGTAATAATAAATAAAATATTTTTAAATAAAAAAAAATTAGCCCCTACTTAATTCAAATTGTTTCTCTGTGAGCTAGGGATGCAAACTTTGCTGTTCAGGGTGAGTTCTTCCCTCCCTTAGAAACGTAAGTGCTGGGTATGGTGGCACACCTGTACTAAAGACTGGGAGGCAGAGCCAAGGCAGATCTTCTGTGAGTTCAAGGCCAGCCTGGTCTACGGAGCGAGCTCCAGGACAGCTGGTAAAAAAAAAAGGGAGACCCTGACTCAAAAAGACAAAAAAAAAAAAGAAAAGAAACTTAAGTCATTCTACACGCAAGCTATGGAGCTAGACTATCTCTTCAGATATTGACTTAGCTTCTAATTAGCTGTCACATTGGCCAAACCTCTCTGTTCCTTAGTTTCCACATATATAAATGGGAATAATTGTGGCTTAAATTTGAAGAGTTCTATGACCACTGTGAAAAGTGCTTAGTGAAATGTGTGACAACATTAAGTTCTCAATACAAAATAGCCATTATTTCTATTATACAGTGTTGGCCCAATTTAATGTAAAAAAACATCTCACAGTGCTGCTGTAAGAGTACTTATATCAACTTTGAGAGACAATAGAAAAAAAGCAATCACATTACTTGTACTTCCCCCAAACACAACAGTATGGCTACTTGCAGCTAAGTTCTTTCTGTCAGTCACTTTGCCCACAGTATTGTCTTTCTGAGCTCAGTGAAGCTTGTTGGGGTTAAAGGGCCACTCAGAAGTGCACAGATTCTTCACTTTCATTGGAGCTGCCTCCACTATTCTTTCCCCTCTCTGGCATCAACATTAAGTTTAAACTCCAGGGAAACAAGATTAGTGTGATACCACAGAGAAGGACTGGCTGCCTGAATGATGAAGCACAGACAGTGGAAAGCCCCAAAGTACTAGAAAGAAATTGGGGTGTTAGTTTGGACTCTGGTGCATCCCTCCCTAGTAAGCTACCTCCAATCCATACTTTCTTTAGTGCTGAGGGATATCTTCAGCTCTTGTAAACAAACTGCTGGCGCAGGGGAGTTTCTGACTAAGGGAAAGATTCTTTGTGGCCTTGACTTGCAGGCATTTGGGAACATGTGATAAGCAAGTGGAATTAGGATTTATTCTCAAATAAAGGGTCAATTTTGGTCTAGCTTTAACTCTGGTTCAAAAATAGGGTTAAGTGGGGCTGGAGAGATGGCCTAGTGGTTAAGAGTGCCAACCGCTCTTACACAGGACCTGGGTTTGATCCCCAGCACCCACATGGCGGCCGAGAACTGTCTGAAACTCCAATTCCAGGAGAACTCCAGTTCCAGGGGAATCCGAGACCCTCTTCTGACCGCGGCATTGCACGACACGGGTGCACAGCCCTGCATGCAGACAGTACATTCATACACATACAGAAATAAATAAAACTAAAAAAAAAAAATAGGGTTAAGCAAAATGCCAAGCTAGGAGGAGATGAACATAATATGTCAAAAATAATCTGCCATTTCTATGCTATGTGGGCTGCAAAAAGAGAGGAGGCCTTTCCAGAAAGGATACGGGGAGGATTAAAGCAAGTGGTGCTTAAACCATGAAGAAGGAAAGCTTAGATGAAAGATAATGTGACTGGCTGGAGACCCCAAGGCTCTAAGCCTGATGATGAAAGGAATTCCACAGCTAAGACAGGAGCCCAGTAACATGAGATCTGGGAAGTAAGTCCTCAATTTGATGAAATCTCCCTGTAGACATCCAGTTAGCAGCCAGTCTATAGGATGTAGAGATATAAAAATTAGTGAGGATTGGGAACTCACATCTTAGAGTGACTCCTGCCCACTGTGAAGTTGTGGTAATTGGTGTGCTCTCCCACAGAGTGGATAGAGAAAAAGGGCAGAAGCTGCCATACGTGAGAGTGAGCTTGTCAGTTTGAGAAGGTTTAGAACCACCCAGGGGACACACCTTGGGTGTCTGTGAGGGCTTTTCCAGAGGAGGGAGGACCTACTTTGAATATGAATGGCACCATCCCATGGGCTGGGCTCCTGAACTAAATTTTAAAGAAATTAAAACTTTAAATTTCCTGACCGAGGGCACAGTGTGATCAGCTGCCCCATGTTCTCTCATTAACATAGCTTTCTGGCCATGATGGACTACCACCTCTGATGCTGATGCTGTGAGATAAATAAACTTATAACCCATCCAAACTGAGAAGTCATTTGACAGAACAGATGAAAGAATGAGGAGAAGAAGTAGGAAAAGTCCAAGAAGATGCTCTTCAGGTGTCAGACTTCTCTAGAGAAATAGGATCTCAGTGCGTGCATGCATGCGTGCATGTGTGTGTGTGTGTGTGTGTGTGTGTGTGTGTGTGTCTGTGTGTCTGTGTGTCTGTGTGTCTCTGTGTGTGTGTGTCTGTGTGTTTATGTGTGTGTGTGTGTGCGATGTGCGAGAGAGAGAGAGAGAGAGAGAGAGAGAGAGAGAGAGAGTTTTATAGGATTGAACCATACAATTACAGAGGCTGAAAAGTCCAAAATCTTGAGAGTCAAAGAAGAGTTGATGTTTCAATTAAAGTCGAAGGACCATCTTCTTAGAACTCTCACCCCCTTATGTGGGAGGTCAGAATTTCCTCTAAGACCTATAGCTCATTAGGTAAGACCCACCTTCATTAGAGAAGGCCGTCTGCTTTACTCAAACCCACAAATTTAAATGTTTCTATCATTTGAAATAAAACAAAACTCTCCCAGAAACATCCAGAATAATGTTGATACATGAAGTTAACCCTCACAGAGAATGAAACAATGGACAAGGGCTTTAAGGCAGACGGTGATGGCAGAACACAGGCACTGAGCCAAGGGCTGAGTCCTTCCAGCCATACTGAGTTCTGCATCTAGGGATCACTGCTACCTGGGTTTATCCTATTAAGTATAAAACACTGGTTAAGACCATGGCTGGGCTAGGAAAAATTCTGGAATCCCACAGTGGCTCAGACATTGCCAGCTGTGACCCTGAACAGATAATTCCTTCTGCCTCAGTTTTTTCATCTCTAAAATACAAACAGTTGAATTTATTTCTTAAAATTTTTTGAGCATTAAATGCATTTGAGTATTTAAGAATAGATGCTGAGAATTTGATCACGTGTAGTCCCTGTACTGATGTTGACATTGCCAGCCCACTGATCATTGTCACCTTCATTTGTCCTGTGTTCTGAGAACATGGCTCAGAGTGCGATTATGGAAGAGGAAGACGGGGGCTGGAGAGACAGTTCTGTGGCTAAGGTACTCACAGAGGACTCTGGCTTGGTTCTCAGCACCCACAGGGTGGCTAACAACTGTCTGTAACTCCAGTTTCAGGGGATCCAATGCCTTCTTCTGACCTCTGTAGGCATTGCATGACACAGTGCACTTACACACATGCAGACAATACACTCAGAAAATAAAAATAATAAATAAATATTTTTTAAAAGGAAAGACAAGATTAAGGACAAAAGGAGGGATTAAAAGGGATTCAGGATAGAAAGTGTGCCTGAATTTGATTCCTGGCCTGGCATTCTGAACTGGAACCTACTTTGACTCTTAGGGCACACTTGATTCACTCCATCTCCTTTCACATGCAAGAAAGCATTTTTGACATCCACAGCCCAACCCCTCCTAATCTGTACTTCAATAACGGAGTCAGAACTAGAAGAAAAGCCCATTTTTCCCCCTGTGTCTGTGTCACCAGAAGACCACATTTCCAATACCTATGTTGTTGCCTTTAAATAGACTGGATCTTGTGTGTGTGTGTGTGTGTGTGTGTGTGTGTGTGTGTTTGTGTGAGTGTATGTGGGTGTGAGAGTGTGTATGCTCATGTGTGTGCAGATTCACATGTATGTGTGGATGTGCATGCATGTAGATGTCAGAGGTCAGTCTTGAGTGTTGCTCCTCAGGAGACTTCCATCTTGTTTTCTGAGGTTGGATCTCTCATTGGGACTGAGACTCCTCAATTAGGCTAGGCTGACCTCCTCGGGAGCCCCAGACGTCTGCTTTTCTCCACCTCCTCAGCACTGGGATTACAAGTGTGTGCCACTAGGACCAATTTAGGTTGTGAATGTGGGTGCTGGGGATTGAACTCGGGTCCTCATGTTTGTATGGCAAGAGCTTTGCCTACTGAGCCATCTCCCCAACCCTTAGTCTTTTTTATGCTTAACTTCTTAGAAAACTTCCAGTGAGGATGGTATCCTAGTAGACGACACAGTCCCGTTCACCTAACAGTACCGAGGTGACTGGAAACAGGTGAACACTTTCACACCATCTATGCTTAGAGTAAGCATCGAGCCTAGATCTTACATTTTACTCAGGAGTCTCTGATAATCAAAACTGACTTTCATTTCTTCTTTGAATCCAGTGGAACAGAGAGTTAATGTCTTTGTCTAAAAACAAAAAAAAAAAAAAAAAAAAAAAAAAAAAAAAAAAAAAAAAACACCAAAATGCAAATCTCTTAAGTCCAATTAAAAAGATCTCAGAAACAAGTCAAGCATAAAGAGTGTTCCAGAAACTCTACAACTGAATTTTTTTCATTGACAAACGATCCTGCCATTGCTGTAGAGAGGGTAACACATTTAATTCCTATAATTCTATATCTGTAAATGAAGTCTACAGGGGACGCCGTGATGGAAGGGATCAGCGGGCCTAGGGAGAACACTTTCCACTTAATTCCCGCTCAGCTCCTCTCCCATAGCTCCCAGCCCTAGAAGGGACATGAAACAAGTGGCTTCACAAACAGCCAATTTCACTAGGGCCACAAACTTCTCCAGAAAGACCACTTCCTCGTTGGAATGTCACCTTTCAATTCTCCATTCGGGAGAGAGAGGACGGCAGGATCAGAACCAGAAAGAGACGAGGTGCGGAGAGGCCCGGCGAGGTCGCAAACAAGAGAAGCTGTTTCTGGATTAAAAAGCATCAACTCTGCTTCCTTCTGCTTAAAACAGACTGGATTTGACATCTCTGAAGCAGCACTCTACCCCGTATTGGTTTAAAAAGACAAAAGCAATGTCAACTGCTCCCATTCCCCCAAATTAATACACGCCCCGAGTCTAAAGAAAGTACTGCCAGGGGAACCTACAGGAATTCAGGATTGAGAGAAAAACTGAATGTGCCGTGCAAAATGGGAGCCCACACTGTGCACCGAAGGAGGCAAATTTATGTGACTCTATGACTCTCAAAGCAACACGTAAAATGTATGAGGATCTAATACTATAACGGTCTCTTGTTTGAAATTTTGGGGATTTTCTGACAGATGTCTATAAACTATGGTACCTACTGAAAAATATATTTATTAAAAATTTTATCGGGGCTGGAGAGATGGCCTAGCGGTTAAGAGCGCCAACCGCTCTTACAGAGGACCCGGGTTCGTCCCCAGCACCCACATGGCGGCCGAGAACCGTCTGAAACTCCAGTTCCAGGAGAACTCCAGTTCCAGGGGAATCCGAGACCCTCTTCTGACCTCCGCGGCACTGCACGACACGGGTGCACAGACTTGCATGCAGACAGTACATTCATACACATACAGAAATAAAAAAAAATTTTTATCTACAAAAAGACATGAATTATATTCCAAGGAAATATAATCTCCAAGTAAGTTCCTGCAAGTTTTAAGTACCATAGTATGGCGCACCTGTGGTTGGAACTTATGAAATGTGTAAACAGATTCTAACACATTCTTTTCCTTTATAGAATTGCTTAGAAAATTGTCCATTCTATGGCAAATACAAGTTTCTTATTTCCTGAGATCTCATTCTTTAATTTTTTATTTATTTATTTTCTATGTGTATGAATGTACTGTCTGCATGCAAGTTTGTGCACCCGTGTTGTGCAATGCCGCGGAGGTCAGAAGAGGGTGTCGGATTCCCCTGGAACTGGAGTTCTCCTGGAATTGGAGTTACAGATGGTTCTCAGCCACCATGTGGGGGCTGGGGATCGAACCCGGGTCCTCTGTAAGAGCAGTCGGTGCTCTTAACCGCTAGGCTATCTCTCCAGCCCCAAGCTCTCATTCCTAACACAGCAAGCTGTTGCCTCGATTTCCCTCCTGGGCACCTTGCATTTATGGATATCTTTGAAAAACAAAAAAGCAATAATTTCTCCTTCGATTTCAGAGAGCCCTTGCTCTGCTTCACTTTGTCTTTAACCACAGTCTCTTCACCACTGGTCTCTTCACCAAGGTTACAGATCCCATCAGTTGACGACCCCAGGAAAACCTGTTGGACACCACAGTACTTGACTTCTGTATGGTGCTGACATTGGGGATCACTTTCTTCCCTTTGAATGTCATCCTTTGCTGCTCACTGGCTATTCTTCTGCCATGTTTTCCACAGGCATCTCCTTCTCAGCTTTCCTAAGAAATATGTTTTTCCTCCACATTCTCCTAAGCAGCCATGGCTTTGTGAATTCTTGACTCCCACTCCTCTCGCTGGGCCTCTTTACCTTAATATCATTTCACCCATCCCATACAAAATCAGCTCCTTCTGTTCTGTCCCCATATTAAGAAGCCATCACCTGCATCTTCTCTTCCACTAGGAGTTATACAAGATTCCTCTCTCATGAGCTCAGGCATGTGTCCTTCCTAACTCTGCCTTCTGAACTCCCTTCTGTTGACTCTCTCCTTGCTGTTGTGGTACCTTGTGCCCCACTCCATTCACCACTTCATTCCTCCATTTCTGAAAATCGACCCATGTCTCACTTCTAATCAGAATAATTCAATAGCTGTAGATCCCCTACAGAACTTATCTCCAAGTGACTGATCAGAATGTGAATTGGTCCTGGTCCCTTATCTTATGGTCACTTGTGCCTCTCATTCATCACATTCTCACAGCAAAGAAATTCAAGACTATGGACACTTTCCCCACTACACCAGCCTTCCCAGGGCCCCTCACCCTCCCGTCTACTGTCCTGTCTTCTGGACATGCCCTCGCCCCATTTCTCACCCTTCAAATCTCAGTCGTGTGCTGCCTCCTCAGGAACATCCTGCGTGGATCTCCTGCATAGTCTTAGTTCTTCTTTATCCATGCTTTCAGTGTTCTTAATACATGATAATTACTATTCTTAATTAAAAATGATAATTCAGCAATTGATCGCTGATAACCAAACAGTATTGAACAGCAACTATGAGTCAGACATTGATTAAGCATTTTTCACCCATCTTTGACAGAGCCACATTTTGTTTTCTTTCCTTGTGTCTCAGCTTTGACACTCTGGACTTTTGGTCAGATGAAATTCCTTGCCATGGGAGCCTGCCTAGTGCACTTTTGTTGAGTATTTAAAGGGTAGAGAAGCATCTCTGTCCTCTATCCACTAGACACCATGAACGTTCCACCCTGCCATTGTACAACAAAAATTATTTTGGGGTGTTGCCAAATGTCTCCTGAGAGATATAACCAACCCAGCCCCTCAGAATTTTAGGATTATTCTCAATAGACACTCACAGCAACATACAAGAATAATACAACAGATCTTTGGTGTCCATGAAGCCTGGGACACGGCCCAGTTTCACTGTTCTGTGTAGAAAATCTTGGCCCTATCTCTTCTCCTTGACAGTCTGCCTTTCCTTGTAGAGTTGGGATATTATGGACATCTTCTCAGGAATATTATGGGGATTAACCAAGTTCTAGTTATGAACTCACTCTAATCATTATTCCTATGTAAACTATTATTTTAAACACACAGAGGACTATGGCTCTACTGTACTGCCCTGTGTAAACAAGTGAATTTAGATTAAAACATTGTAGCATCAGAGTCTAAGATTTCAGATGATTCTTAATCAATTCATTGCAAATATTCACTAAGAATAGACTATGTGAGGCATCAAGTTATGCTCTACAGAGAATAAGGGCGGGTCAGCGTCAGCCTTTATCCTAAGGGGCCATGGCCAGGCAGGTGTGCTCTCTGTTTCGCCACCACATTGGCCAGCACTAGACAAACTAGCCCTCCATGTTCACAACATCCAAGAAACACAAAAAATTGAATTTGAAGATCACATTTAGGCATATCATCTTATGTGATTTTAGTTTTCAGATAAAGGATATGAACATTTATTTAGCCTGAATCATGTTCTACTCCTCTGCTCAGTTCCAATTAAGACTGAAGAATGTATTATTAGCTCAGTTTTTAGTAATGAGGCCATTGAAGTTCATAAAGAATAAAATGTTCTCAGAGTCACCAGGTAAGGGGCAAAACTGGAATTTGAATCCACACTGGCTTCTCTCCACAACCTTTGGCTGCCATACAACACAAATGAAGATGTATTTGGAAATGACACAAGGTCATAGGTCCATCTTTCCTCAGTCCATCTTTCCCAGGGATGTAGACACTGGGAGAGGATGGTCTGCTCTCCTATCTGAATTCCTTATTTACAGGAGAGCAAATAAATGGCTGTAATCATTCACTGGTAGGATATCTAGGCTGAGCCAATAGAATCTGGCTTCATAGTCAGCAGTATAAAGCAGGATTCCTGACCAGAAGCAGAAATGAAGAATGTTACAGTCTGGCTAGTTAGAGTCTACATTTCCTACAAACTAACAAGGCACAAGGAATGCGGCATATCGTAGACACCGTGGAGTGGAATATTTGGTTCTCTAGTCCAGATCCATAAGTCTCATGCTCATAGTCATCTTGAGAAACAGTTTTAGTGGGTTACAAGAACAAACGGCAATAGCCTGTATTGTTTGGAGAGCCTTCGTGGGGGGCTCTCTGTGATTTATGTTACAATACATCAATATACTTGGGATCCAGGAAAAGGTGGATTGACAAGTTCATTTGGACAAAATCAATTGAATTCCATTGACAGACTCATGATTCATTCAGAGAATATTCATGAGGTGCTAAGAAGCACTGACACCCTCCCATGGTGAATTGTACGAGCCTCATCAACTTCTGTCCAACAAACTAATTTCATTTAGGTCATTAATTTAAAATTCCAGAATTCAATGAGTTAAATCATTTCTAAAATTCTGACACCTTGGCCAGAAAAACCTGGCCATCACATCTTTAATTTAATTAACACCAGTAAAGGGAAAGTGAGCTTCTTCAAATATGGACTATCAGTCATAGCACTTAGAAAAAAAAAAAAGCAATAAAGACAATCACTGGCAGTGCCCAGAGCAGCAATGTCCTAAAAAGAGGGTGATGTAAGTGGTCCAGATGTCCTTGTCAAAAGATCGTTATAACCACTGTAGCCCCACGCCATCATATCCTTAAAAAGCATCACTTATTATGATCCCATGTGTACTGAGTGTGTAGGACTGGGGGAGTTGGGGAATGCTAACCTCTGCATCTATTTTTAGCCCTTGATTTGCATGAGGTCCTAGGAGTCATTGAGATTAAAGCCTCCAGTTCTAGAGTTCAATAATAAACAACATGGTGGTGGACTTGGCAGATGATGGTACTTAAAATAGTGGAGGGAAGAAGGTATGTTGAGTCCAATGTGCTTGTGTCCTTCCTCCCTATTTACGCTGCCACAGTACTGATGGTTTCAATTAGTGAGTTTCTGATACCCACTTAGGGCTAATGTTTGGAGAGAAATGTCTTCTTGGGCTCCTTGACCCATAGTTGTCATGCTCTACTTTGGAAGGGAGTAGGGAGACCAGTTAAAGCAAGCTAAAAGGAAATAAAAATAGACTCAAGAGCTGAGTCATTGTCACAGAATAAGATGTAAGCTATGCTGAGCTAAATCTAATGCTAAAGGCTGACTCTGGAAGGGAACAGTGGTTCTGGGCATCATGGGACAACTGTCACTAGAATCCTTTGTGACCCAGCTCTGCAAATGCCACATGCATGCCTTGTGAGAAAAGATTTGAGCAAACACCATTACATAACTACTTTATTTATTTATTTTTTTATTTTTAAAAAATTTTTTAATTTTTATTTATTTCTGTATGTGTATGAATGTACTGTCTGCATGCAGGTCTGTGCACCTGTGTCGTGCAATGCCGCGGAGGTCAGAAGAGGGTCTCAGATTCCCCTGGAACTGGAGTTTCAGACGGTTCTCAGCGGCCATGTGGGTGCTGGGGATCGAACCCGGGTCCTCTGTAAGAGCGGTTGGTGCTCTTAACCGCTAGGCCATCTCTCCAGCCCATAACTACTTCTTTAGAGCAGAAGTAATATATCTTTTTCCTTAAGTCCCATAGAAGTGTCAGGGTTTGGTATATGAGATTTAAGTTCATCTAGCTGTGATACTTATTTTAATGAACAGAATTGAAGTATATACAAGTAACATCCCCAGGTCTCAAAACCTACTGGAAGAAAAATATATCTGGAAACCCAAGATTCTAGCAGGAGAAGAATCTCTATTCTATCAAGATTTGTATTTTTTACTGCTCCCAGAAACCATAATTTCTAAATGAAAATCCCAGTACAAGGTATGGGATACCTCTTTATGAAGTAATGGCCAGAGAGCCCCCCATAAAGGCTCCCAAAACAATACAGGCTATTGCTGTTGTTCTTGTAACCCAACAAAACTAGATGGTAAGACATTATTGCTGAAGACACCATATACCTTGGATGTAGGTCACAGAGAAATCAAACTGGAACTGAGCTGCAAACTTCTTCTAGTCTAGTTAGTGTTCATAGTACTGGAAGGTATATGCAGGCTGCTAGAGAAGAAAGTCATCATTGATGTTTCCCAGCTGTGCATCCTACTTGCCACAATTCTAATGTGCTGGGCAAAATGTGTCCACTGGTCGCATCATGGCAAGACTGCTGTGAAGGTAACCATCTGCTTTCTAATGGGATTTGAGGCCTACTTCACAGAAGTGAACACAGTGGTATTGAAAACTTGGTCAAAAACCTGTGGTTGAGAGGGTCACAGGCCCTAGTGGATTATGTACTACTGGTGTTTGCTAAAAGAACACGTAGAACTGCCTCTTATACATTTATGTTTATTCCATAGATTAGTGCTGTCAGCCTGGGTCATAGAGGGTTTTTGAAGAGGGAAATCATTAATACAGAGACTCACAGGTGGTCAAAGTATGGAGAATAAGTGAATGGTGAAGGTTCAGCCCAAAACAAGTCCTCTATATCACCTCTCACAGGGCCAAGGGAAAAAAACATGAAAGAAGAATTAAAAAAGATTATAAAACCCATAGGACCAAGAGCACTATGAAAGGCTGCATCTGGATCAGCATGACCATCACAAACACACAGCAGAAGTGCCTACATGTACAATACCTGCATACAAACCAGGCCTTGGGCACACACATTTAACATAAGCACTTGGGAGGCAAAGGCAGGCAGGTCTTTGTGAGATCAAGGCCAGCCAGTCTACATAGTGAGTTCCAGGTTGCTGTGGCTACAGAGATACCTGTCTCAAAACATCCCCCCAACACACACACACACACACACACACACACACACACACACACACTACAGAGGAGTTGGGAGAAGGAAGTAGGGAGTCAACAAGAGTGGGAGCCAGATAAGGGAGGGCAATGAGGGTGTAGTCGGATCACAGTAAGTTCTATATGTGTGCAACTGTCAGAAAACTAAACTACAGCTTAAAGGGGGGGGGGCAAGCTGTTCTGAAGCCAAAAATTGTATTTTGTTTTTTTTTTAAAGCCAATTTTCATTGAAGCTTTGTGCATTTCATACAAAATTTCAAATCAAATCTAGATCCGTCCCCCACTCCTTGCCCCTCCACCTCACCAGAGCTCATGCATCCCGCCAAACATGTTTTTCATCTTTTTCTCAGTCTCTCTCAAAATTCTTGATGCAGACAGGTAATGGTTTGAGCAGAAGTTCACCATTTCAGTCAGTTCTTTGACACAGTCTTTTCTGTTGTTATTGTTGTTGTCATTATTCCTTCCAATATTCATCACTCCAAAATATGCACATATGCATGCCACATATATCATAGGTTTTAGCATCTTTAGCTTATGATTTTTTTCTTTATTAAGCTGAAAGATGTCATGTTTCAAGGCTCCTCCTTGGCAAGCCCAAACCACCATCAGTTCTGCCCTTGTGCTCCACACCGGGGTTTTCCCTTCCCATGGTCACCAAATGACCATGGGAACACGTAAGCACCATGTCCTGTCTTGATCTTCCTGTAGTGGTCTCTGTGATACAGCTTGTGTAGTCCAACAATGGTAGTCTATACTCTGAAGAGGCTGAAACCCCAGTAGTAGCTCAGCCCACAAGTTGGATGTCTCAGCAGTCCCCATCTGGCACTGAAGGTTTGGAGGATTCTTGGAGAGACATGAGATTTTAGTCCATATTGGAAAGTTGAAAAGCTGTGTCTCATGTCTTTGAATGATGGCAAAAGCAGTGGCAACCACAGGGTAGATGCACTTGCCAGTAAGACAGGCAAAATAACTGTGCTTTTTTTTTTAACTTTTGGTCTTTTTACTAAGATCTCAAGTTTTATACCTGAAGTACAATTTCTCAGGCCTTACTATTTATTTATCTCTGGTTATACTTTCCTTTTGGATGTTTAAGGCCACACAGTTAGCCCAGATTAACCAAGGTTTTTGTTTTCTCAAGGTCACTTGAGGATCTGGTCCTCAAGGGTCACTAAGGTTTTGGGGGTGGGGGTGGGGGAAGGGAGCCCCTGCCTCCTTTTGGCTTTTCAATTCATTCAGTTCTATCCACTCAAGGACAGAGTCAGGTCTTGCTAGACCAGGCTTGCCTTTTTTTGAAGCATGAGCAGACTTTCTTCTTTATAGACTAGACACTGGCTGAAGTCCTGTTAGTTCATTGCCATTGTACCCACAGCTAGGAAATTGAAGCAGCCTAGATGTCCTTCAACTGATGAGATGGATAATGAAAATGTGATACATACACACAATGGAATTCTATTCAGTGGTAAAGAAAACTGAAATCATGAAATGGGTAGGCAAATGGATAGAACTGGAAAATATATCATACTTAATGAAGTAACCTGGATCCAGAAAGACAAAGGACATAGGTTCTCTCTTATTTATGGACTCTACCTCCCTTTCTTTAGATCTGAGTGTTTAAGTTGAAATAGCCCAGGAGCCAGAGAAGTAGAAAATACCATACAGGAAGGAGGGAGTAGGAGCTCTACTGAAGGGATAGCAGAACATAGGTGCTATGGAAGAGGAAGAGGGACGTCTGGGGGACTATAACTGGGGGGTTGGGATAGTAATACAGAGAGAGAGGGAGGAAGGAGAAGTAAATAACACTAAGAATGCTTGAAAAAGCCATAGGGAAGCTTATTATTTTATAAACTTACTTTAAAAATAAGTATATAATACTCTCTCTCTCTTTCTGTGTGTGTGTGTGTGTGTGTGTGTGCGCGCGCGCGTGCGCGCGCGTGCGTGGGTGTAGTTTAAATAGAGAAGAAAGAGATAGTACTTCCTCCAAGGTGACCTAACAAAAATACCATTGCTAGGCATGGAAAACTTCCCTTGAGTTGTTTGTCAGAAGGCTCCAAGAGACTCTCAAAAATAGTATAGACTATTGCCATCACCCTTGGTTGCTTCCCAGAACTTAAAGGTAAGACCTTGTTGCTGAAGACAGCACATACTTACTGCAGACACATGACTTAGAGAAACTGAGCTGGAAGGCTTCTCCCTGAGAAACAGCTCTTGCAGTTTTGGAAGGTGCTATGAAACTGCTGAGGGAGTAAGGCAAACAATAGTCCTAGCCAACTGTAAAGCCTATCACAGCAATGGTGGACCCAGATGGCTATAGTAGGTAACCAACAGCTGTCTAATTGGACTTAAGGCCTTCTCTGTAAGAGGAAATTAATGTCTAATACTGTAAACCTAGCCAAGTACCTGGGGCCAGAGAGGTCCTAAAGAAGAACTCACTGCTGCCATTTTCCTAAACCAATGTAATTTCTAACAATATTCTAAGTTCTTATCCTTATGTCATCAGATAATGCTCTCATCAATAAGGTTCTTTTTGCAACAAATGAAGACCACTACAGATATTAACAACTGGTCAAAATGAAGAGACCAAGTGAATGTAGGGTGCCTAGCCCCAACTGATACATCTGTAACACAATCCCTATACCTAAGGTCCAAGGAACATTATGGAAGAGGGGGCAGAAAGAGCCAAAGGAAGGATACAATATGGTAATAATATGGTAATGACACACCATATGACATATCTGCATAGTGACAACACCAAGTGATATAGCAACATGATGAGAGAAATTTCATAAGGTCTCACCCCTAGATGACGAATGATAGAGAGTCAAGGGACTCAGAGAGGGAGAACCAGTTTTCTCCAGGGTCAGTCCCCCGTAATAGGTTATCCAATCCCAAGTGGTCAGCCATAAACACATGTACATATATATGAGTAACACTAAATGGATTTCATAGATTATTTATATGTGCGTGGCAATAATTATAGAAGAAGAGGTCAGGGCTGGAGAGATGGCCTAGCGGTTAAGAGCACTGACTGCTCTTGCAGAGGACCCGGGTTCGATCCCCAACACCCACATGGCGGCTGAGAACCGTCTGAAGCTCCAATTCCAGGAGAACTCCAGCTCCAGGGGAATCCGACACCCACTTCTGACCTCCGCGGCATTGCACGACACGGGTGCACAGACTTGCATGCAGACAGTACATTCGTACACATACAGAAATAAATAAAAAATTAATAAAAAAAATTTAAAAAAAAGAAGAAGAGGTCATGAATTTAAGAGGGAGTGGAGAGGATACAGGGGGAGTTGGAAGAGAGAAAGAAGGTGTGGACATGATGAAAATACAGTTCTCTTATATGAAATTCTCAAAAGATTTTAACTTTGAAAAACAAAAAAGCTCATTATCAAACCATACTCATGAAGTAGAAAACTGATAACTTGAATTTCACCAAATTAAGAATATCTGTTGAGGTGGCTCAGCAGTTAAGAGCACTAGCTGCTCCTGCAGAGGACCTGGGTTTGATTCCCAGCACCCACATGGTGGCTAACAGCCATCTGTAACTCCAGTTCCAGGAGATTTTCTGCCCTCCTTTGACCTCCATGGGCATTGCAGGACATGGGTGCACTTACATACATGCAAGCTATACATTTATACACATAGAAAATAAATAAATAAAAATAATATTTTTGGTCCTTTTTTTTGAGACAGTCTCCCTATAGCCCAAGCTGGCCCAGAACTTGCTATGTAGGCCATGTTGGCCTTGAACTCACAGAGAACTGCCTACCTCTGCCTTCCTAGTGCTAGGATTAAAGGTGTGCACCACCACGCCTGGCCATAAAATTTTTTTATAACAAAATAATGTCTGTTGATCAGAACATATCATTGAAGGTCAGTGATGTGGCTTGACAGACAAAAGCATTTGCTTCCAGTCTTCACAACATGAGTTCAATCCCTGGGATCTACATGGTGGAGGAGAGAAAAGACTACATGTACACACATGAATGCATACAAAATAAATAAATTGAAATGTAATAAAGTTTTAAAAACATTGAGAAATATAGTAAATTATAACTGTAAGGAAATGACCACAACACAGATACTTGACAAAGACCTAAGATCCAAACTGTTCAAAGAATCCATACAAAACAGTAAAACAAGCCAACAAACTATTAAATAAGAAAAATTCTTTTAAATAAGAAAAATTGCTTAAGTAGCTATTTAATAAAAAGATGAATTCAAATTACAATGTATATTACCTACTAGGAATTCACAAATTTCCATTTTCAACTGATAATATTAAGTCTGAAATTTTCAAACTGATAATATTAAGTACTAGTGACAGTATGGAGCTACTGGAACTCTCACAGATTCCAGAAATGGGTAAAATCAGTGTAAGCACTTCAAAAATCTATACTGTAAAATATCTGCCTACCCTATCATTCAGTAATTGCACTGACAGATAAAATACTCCTATGTTCATACAATATCAACAAATATTATTGAAAGACATGCATGGAATGTCCATAGTAGACATAAATTAGAAACAATTCAACTGCCACCAGGAGAGTGGATGAATTATGGTGTATCCATGTGGCAATGTGCTATAAATAAATAAAATATGAGTTTTACCACACAACCACATCAAAAAATCTTACAGACAAATGGTGAGCTGAAATGGCCAGACATAGAGACTACATATTGTGTGAATCCCTTAAAAGGAATTCAAGAACAGGCAAAATTAATCAGTGGATTGTGGGTGGGGTTCTAGACTGGGAGGTAGATGACAATGTTGTCAATGTTGGGTATAGGCAGTGGCTTATATCTTAATCTGGATGATGGTCACATGGAGTATACACAAGAAAATGCTCATAAATCTGTATTTTATAGTAAATTGCACATCTGTTAAAAATATACATCTGGGGGCTGGAGAGATGGCCTAGCGGTTAAGAGCGCTGACCGCTCTTGCAGAGAACCCGGGTTCGATCCCCAGCACCCACATGGCGGCCAAGAACCGTCTGAAACTCCAATTCCAGGAGAACTCCAGTTCCAGGGGAATCCGACACCCTCTTCTGACTTCCACGGCATTGCACGACACGGGTGCACAGACTTGCATGCAGACAGTACACTGATACACATACGGAAATAAATAAATGCCGGGCGTGGTGGCGCACGCCTTTAATCCTAGCACTTGGGAGGCAGAGGCACGCGGATCTCTGTGAGTTCGAGGCCAGCCTGGTCTACAGAGTGAGTTCCAGGACAGCCAGAGCTACAGGGAGACCCTGTCTCAAAATTATATATATATATATATATATATATATATATATATATATACATCTGAAGTTTATACTGGTTAAATTATTCTATCTGGAATTCTGGGAATAAGAGATGAATGGATCAATAATTAGAAAATTGGGAGAACCTTCCTGGCCCTGGCGCCTCCCGCACAGGGTTCCAGGACCAGGGTCCCAGGACCATCCCAGCCCAGTTGCTTCCAGCATAGGGTGTGTGACGGGCTGGGCTTTTTGGCAGGTGGGGTCCAGGACCATCCCAGCTCCATTGCTTCCAGCCCAGGGTTCCAAGACCATCTGAGCCCAGTCACTTCTGATGTAGGGTTCCAGGACCATCCTACCACCTTCACTTCTGGTGCAAGGAGAGTGACAGGGCAAGCTTCTCAGCAGGCAGGTTCCAGGACATTCCTGGCCCTGGCACCTCCTGCACAGGATTCCAGGACCATCGGAGCACTGTTGCTTCCAGCCCAGGGTTCCAGGACCATCCCAGCCTAGTCACTTCCAGGACAGAGCAGGTTCCAGGACCATCCAAGCCCAGTCACTTTCAGTGCAGGCTGCCAAGATCATCTGAGCTCTATGGCTTCAGGTACAGGGTCTCTGGAGCTGCTCCCACTTCCAGACCAGATCTGGTAAGGCCCTAAGGTCACCTTGGTGGTGACAGGATTGGGTGGGCAAAAACCAGTGTCCTCCAGCCCCCTTGCAGCCATCCTGGTGGGAACAGAGAAGGTGACTCAGAGCACAAAGTAACAGAGACACGAAACCTTCCAACATAGAGGAACTGGCCTTCAACCAAAAGAAGCACTTGAATTTTGCATCAGACTATAAACACCAAATCAAATCCACATGCCAAGAGCACAAAGGAAAATCATCAACATGGGAAAAGCAAATAATAAATCCCCAACAAAATCTAGCAGCCTTATAGAAGACTCCAACAATGAGTTCTCCTTGAAGGTAACCCAGAACACAGATCTCAAAAGAAAAATAATAGATCTACTCAAAGAAATGAAGGGAGAGAATGACAAACTCAGGAATGAAGTGGAAACACTGAAAAGATCCCATGCTGAAGTGAAACAGGAAACTGACCAGTGAATCAAGGATCTAGAAGGAGTGAATGACAAACTCCAAAGGGAACTGGAAATACTAAAGAAATCACAGGATGAAATGAAAAAGGAAATTGCACACTCATCCAATCAGCAGGAAAAGATGGGAGAAAGCCCCAGATTGGATGAAGCAGAAAGTAGAATATCAACACTGGAAGACAAGGTGGAAGAACTGCAATGCTCAAACAAAGAATATGAAAATTTTTTAAAAATCACAAGTGGGGGGCTGGAGAGATAGCCTAGCAGTTAAGAGCACTGACTGCTCTTGCAGAGGACCCAGATTCGATCCCCAGCATCCACATGGTGGCTAAGAACCATCTGTAACTCCAATTCCAGGAGAACTCCAGTTCCAGGGGAATCCAACACCCTCTTCTGACCTCCGCGGCATTGCACAACATGGGTGCACAAACCTACATGCAGACAGTACATTCATACACATACAAAAATAAATAAAATTAAAAAAAATCCCGAGTGGAACAATCAGGAAATATGGGACACTATGAAAAGATCAAACCTCTGAATCACAGTGATAGAGGAAGGAGAAGAATCCCAGGACAAAGGTATCTATCATATCTTCAACAGAATAATAGAAGAAAACTTCCCCAAACTGAAAAATGACAAACCCATACAGACACAAGAAACACATAGAACACCAAATAGACAAGGTCAGAAAAGGAATACCCCAGGCAATATCATAGTTAAAACACTAGATGTCCAAAGCAAAGACAAATTACTGAAGGTCACAAGAGAAAAACAACAAATTACATATAAAGGGAAACCCATCAGAATTACAGCTGACTTTTCAGCACAGATGAAGAAAGCCAGAAGAACTTGGACCAAAGTATTCCCAGTACTAAACGACTATAGATGCCAACCCAGATTACTATACCCAGCAAAAATGCCAATTACAGTTGAAGGAGAAAGAAAAATCTTTAATGACATAAACAAGATGAAAGAATTCATGTCCAGGAAACCAACCCTTCAGAAAATACTCAAGCAATTCAAAGGTCAGAGGAAAGGAGCAATTATCCCCAAGCACCTAGAGAGAGTAACAAAGTATATTTATAAATAAAAGTATAAATGCAGAAATACAAACCTAGACCAAGAATGCAAACAGAAAATAAGGCAAAATGAAGCAGCAAACATCTCTCAATAATAACTTTAAATATTAAAATGGGCTGAACTCCCCAATCAAAAGACATAGACTGGGGGAATAGATTAAGAAAGAGAACCCACCTATATGCTGTCTACAACAAACCCATCTTACCCTCAAAGATAGGCATCAGCTTAAAGTGAAAGGATGGAAAAAATATTCCAAGCAAATTGTACCAAAAAGCAAGCAGGAGTTGCTATTCTAATATCAGACAAAATAGACGTCAAAGTAAAACTAATCAGAAGAGACAGAGAGGGCCACTACATCCTTATCAAAGGATCAATTAACCATGAAGATTTCACAATCATGAAAATATATGCACCAAACTCCAGTGCACCAAACTTTATAAACACAATTCTACAGGACCTCAAGGCACAGATTGATCCCAGCACAGTAATAGTGGGGGATTTCAAAACCCCACTGAGTCCATTAGATAGGTCAACTGGACAAAGAATAAACAGAGAGACATCTAAAAAAAAAAAAACCAAAAAAAAACAGAGAGACATCTGAACTGAACAATACAATACAACAAATGGACCTTACAGATATCTATAGAATATTCCACCCAAACACCAGAGAATACACTTTCTACTCAGCACCCCATGGAACATTTTCCCAAATCAACCACATACTGGGACACAGAAAAAGCTCTACAAGCACAAAAGCATTAAAATAATTTCACTCATTCTATCAGACCACAGTGCGATAAAGCTCAATATCAACACCAGAATAAGCCCAACTATCTATAAGACACATGGAGACTAAACAACACACTCCTGAATAATGAATGGGTCAAGGAAGAAATGAAGAAAGAAATAAAAACGGGGGCTGGAGAGATGGCCTAGCGGTTAAGAGCGCCGACTGCTCTTACAGAGGACCCGGGTTCGATCCCCAGCACCCACATGGCGGCCGAGATCCCTCTGAAAGTCCAATTCCAGGAGAACTCCAGTTCCAGGGGAATCCGACACCCTCTTCTGACCTCCGCAGCATTGCACGACACGGGTGCACAGACTTGCATGCAGGCAGTACATTCATCCACATACAGAAATAAATAAAATTAAAAAAAAAAAAGCACTGACTGCTCTTGCAGAGGACCCGGGTTCGATCCCCAGCACCCACATGGCGGCCGAGAACCATCTGAAACTCCAATTCCAGGAGAACTCCAGTTCCAGGGGAATCCAACACCCTCTTCTGACCTCCGCGGCATTGCACGACACGGGTGCACAGACTTGCATGCAGGCAGTACATTCATACACATACAGAAATAAAATTAATAAAAAAAAAAGAAATAAATAAAAACATTCCTGGAACTAAAAAAAAAAAAGAAAAAAGAAAAGAAAAGAAAATACAACACAGCAAAACTTATGGGATAAAAGCAGTCCAAAGAGGGAAGTTTATAGCCTTCAGTGCCCTACATTAAGAAAATCAGAAAGAGAACAAATAAATGAATTAACACTGCAGATAAAAACACTTGAGAGACAACAACAAATGAACCCTAAATCCAACTGACAGGAAGAAATAACAAAAATCAGAACAGAAATCAATGAAAAAGAAACAAAGAAAATAATACAAAGAATCAATGAATCCAAAAGCTGGTTCTTTGCAAGGATAAATGAGATAGATAGATCCCCCTAACCCAGTTAACCAAAAGAAAGAAAGAACAACTCCAAATCAATAGTATTTGTGATGAAAAGGGAAACCTCACAACAGAGAAAAGATCCAGACAATCATATGAGAATACTTCAAAAATCTATACTCTACTAAATTTGAAAACCTAAGAGAAATGGGTGAATATTTGAAATCCTGGAATTCACCAAAACTTAACCAAGAAGAGATTGACAGCTTAAACAGACCAATAATATTTGAGGAAGTTGGAAATGTAATTGTAAACCTCCCAACTAAAAAAAGCCCAGGCCCAAATGGTTTCATGGCAGAATTCTATAAAACATTTAATTATTACTAAAACTGTTCAGAAGGATACAGAGGGAAATCTCCCAAATTCCTTCTATGAAGCCATCACTCTAATACCAAAACTAGGCAAAGATACAACCAAAAAAGGAAACTATAGACACATCTCATTAATGAACACAGATGCAAAAATTCTCACTTGCAAACCACATACAGACCCACATCAAAAAGATCATCCATCATGACCAAGTTGTATTCATACCAATAAATATCATAAAACACATAAATGAATTGAAAGACAAAAACCACATTATCATCTCAACTAATGCAGAAAAAGCTTTTGACAAAATTCAGCATCCCTTCATGCTTAAAGTCCTAGAGGTAATTAGACTGGAGGGAACATTCCTCATTGTTCAAAGCCATATACAGCAAACCCACTGCTAACATCATCCTAAATGGAGAGAAGTTAGAAGCATTCCCCTTAAAAGCAGTAACACGGCAAGTCTGCCCCCCCCCATCGCCACTCCTCTTCAATATAGTGCTTGAAACACTTGCTAGGGCAATAAGGCAAGAAAGGGAAATTAAAGGAGTACTAATTGGAAAACAGGAAGTCAAACTATCTTTCTTTGCAGATTATATGATAATTTACCTAAGGGATGCTAAAAACTCTACCAGAAAACTCCTAGAAACCATGAAAAGTTTCAGTAATGTGGCAGGATACAAAACTAACCTAGAAAAATCAGTAGCCTTTCTTTACACCAACAACAAGCAACTGGAGAAGGAATATAAGGAGACCTTCCCAATCACAATAACCTCAAAAACAATAAAATACCTAGGAACAAATCTAACCAAAGACACCAAAGATCGCTACAAAAAAATTTTAAATCCCTGAAGAACAAGATTGAAGAAGACATCAGAAGATGGAAAGACCTCCCATGCTCATGGATTGGAAAAATTAATACAGTAAAAACGTCCATTCCACCAAACTTAATATACAGATTCAATGTGATTCCAATTAAAATCCCCCAGAAAAACAAAGAAAAACAAAAGACAGATGTTATCCCTCATCTGTGGATGCTAGCACCAAATATCTAGTAGTAAGGCAAACTGATATATATATATATATATATATATATCAG